>CAUZXS010000588.1:312500-382500 GCA_963585895.1 Sepioteuthis lessoniana
AATACTATTCTGAACTTGATATTGATCTAAATTCAACAACATCGATATTACCGACCTAGGCTCTGATGGCAGAACGGGACCAATCGTACTTTGTTGTGTACATGTATTTATCTATTTATTTTTATCTATTTATTTTCATTTATTTGTTGCATCACTGCCATCAATAGCAGCAGCAGCAGCAGCTGTAATATCTGTGATGCTGATAACAATAAGAAAAAGAATAATAGCAAGAGAAATATCAGTAACCAAGTGAGGCTGGTGGGGGGATTCGTAGGTGATGGGGACAGCATAAACAGAAGCCGGTGAACAACACCATTACATCATATTCACGTCGGTCTGTTGGGGACGAATGATTATTGATTGATTGTGGACACACAGAAATACATACGAATGTAGACACGTGGTTAGTGTGAGAAAGCAGAGTACGTAAGATTCGGTTTAACAATAATAGATGGATTTCGATTTCCCTAAAATAATCCTTCTGAGGCAAGGTGGAGGTCGGTGTGAAAAAAGGATGAGAGTAAAAAGAAAGAAAGAAAGAAAGAAAGAAAGAAAGAAAGAAAGGTTGAGCAGAAAAAAGAAGAAAGAAAAATATTAATAAAAGATTTTAGAAATTTCGAAAGAAAGAAAGAAAGAAAGAAAGAAAGAAAGAAAGAAAGAAAGAAAGAAAGAAAGAAAGAAAGAAAGGTTGAGCAGGGAACTAGCAAAAAAAAAGAAGAAAGAAAAATATTAATCAAAGATTTTAGAAATTTAGAAATTTCGAAAGAAAGAAAGAAAGAAAGAAAGAAAGAAAGAAAGAAAGAAAGAAAGAAAGAAAGGTTGAGCAGGGAACTAGCAGAAAAAAGAAGAAAGAAAAATATTAATCAAAGATTTTAGAAATTTAGAAAGAAAGAAGGAAAGAAAGAAAGAAAGAGTTGACAATCAGCATCTTGCTAATTGCTCAAGCAATAAACAAAACAGATGTCACTTTCCCTATTTACTTTAGTGCTGCTCAAACAGTTAAATCAGAGGTTCCCAAACTTTTTCGTGCAACGCCCCGCAAAACTCCCGAATCACACCTCGCGTGCCTCCTTTCAACGAATGTACACACCTTCATTGCTATAAAGTCTGTTGTTGATTTAAATAATTACTGATCTAATACTAAGTCCATCATCATACTTATCTGAGCCTTATGTTTGCTGTCTAATCTGGATGGCATGTGGCGTGTGACCTATAAAACCATGACAAGTACAAACCTCTAGACTTTTCACTAATGTTTTGCAATAAAATTTCCTCAAAGCATCTTTTCAAATAGAAAAATGAAACTGTATTTACTAAGACAGTAATGAACAATGAATGAAACGTTAATTTTCTTTGAAACACTTTTCATTGGTCAAAGCACGTCTGAAACTACCCTTTTTATATAGCTGATGATGTGGCTAACGTGCAGGAATACGGCCTCGAATTAAGCGAGTTCAAACTCCAATCGCGCTAATACGTTCATTTTCAGATTAATATCATTGGGAAAGGAATGAACCCCCTAATCTACAAGCTATGAACAAAATAGAATCACTGCTGTTCTTTTACAAGGATGCCTTTCTCATTGCAAAGGCTGATATTTCATTAAACAAAGAAACCAAACCTTTTGATATAGTGTGAAGCTGTGCTGTCAGACTTCTTTCCTCCACGTCCCCTAATCTAACCCTAGGGATAAATTTTCAATTTAAAAAAGACGAAAGAGTCACGCAGTGTTAGATTTGGTGAATGTGGAGGGTACTACCCTTGCACGATCCCGAGTTTTTCCGTAAAATACGGATCAAAACGTATCAAGACTGGCTTCGTTTTTATTTATTTATTTTCAAATTGACAACAGCTCATATAGATTTCATCTTGGCGTCTTGATATCATCCCTTCATTATACAGTTTTTTTTAGCTATGCATATGCTTTCATTTGAATTTTGAATTGAAAATTTTAAAAACATTAACGATTCAGTCTCGATACTTTCTGATCACACCTTGTAAATTTGAGTCTGCTTCGTTTTTCGCGAATCATGTGCCTAACTTCAGTGTTCATGACTAAGATTTTGTCCAAAAAATACGTACCATACTTTTGATGACATTTTGCTGCCGCTATGACTATATAGTAGGTTTGACTGTATTCTTAAATCTTAGTTAGGTAACCAGCCAAAGAGAAAGAATATTCTGAATTCAAATCCGCTGTAAGCCTTTTCTCGCACCCTATCTGTGGCAGAGGGGTTGGATAAATACACACAACCCATTATCTAATTGTACCCGAGATAGGGGGCAATACCACAGATTTAGGGAATTGTTCAACTTAGATACTATCACTGTCTTCTGTCCGTGCTTGCAGTATAGTATCTGTCAGTCATCATGTCCTTTTCTCCGGACGTGATGAAATAAAGATAAAAAAAGATCAAGTCTAGCTGGATCCCGGGGGTTCCAAATCTTTTGCAGAACCTCCCCAGAAAGAGATGGCAAGAGCAATCTGTCACCAACATGGAAGAAATTGAAGCGATCAGTAGTTATTTTTGCTTTGCTTATGCGTAAATACATCCTTGGTTTGGATGCATGTTCAAGTGCAAATAACTGTATGCTGCACACTGCACCTGAGAAGATATAGCCAAATAGCGACTGAATTAAGTGATTTTGAGAAGAGAAACTTTGGAACAAGCCAAAAGAAGGAAAGTTTTTGTTTTGTTGATGTGGGTTCATCTTTTACCCGTTTTACCTTTCAGTTGTACCTTTTGCTATTTTCAATATGAAAACGCAAACTTCCTTAATAAATTAAGGTTAACAGCGTCTCTTGTGTTAGGTTAACGATTCTTTTCAACGCTTTATGACAAGAATATCAGGTTGCAAATAGCACAAAAACAAGCCAATGGGTAGTTTGTTCTGACATTCGTGACGGTCGGGAATAATTAAAGCCAAAAATAGAGAATTTGTTTTCAGTGCTATTTGCGGTATGAACAGTTAAAAGAGAGAAAGAATTTGTTTTAAATAAGAAGAAACATTGAAAGAAATCAGGAAGCTAGACAACTATAACATTCTTAAACGATTGAATTACATGTGAATAGTGAGATAGACTGATTTGAATATAATTGATTTATACTGATATGAAAAAACTAAGATAAACTGCTAAACATATTGAGGTATAATGATATGAAAAGAATGAGGTGGACTGATATGAACAGGACCAGACTGATATGAAAGACTGAGACGGCTGAACATATTGAAGTATACTGACATGAAAAGACAGATAAACTAACATGAAAGACTAGGGTAGTCTGATTTGAATATATTGATTTATACTGAAGTGAGATAGATTGATACGAAAAACTAAGGTAGACTGCTGAACATATTGAGGTATACTGATATGAAAAAAAACTGAGATTGATATGAAAAGACGGATGTAGACATGGGGAAAAACTAAGCTAGACTGATGAACATAATGAAGTATACTGGTATGAACAAATTTAGATATAATGATATGAAAATGGTGGCATCTGTGGTGAAATAGTTGTGATCGTTGGAAAGGTGTCCAGCGTACCTAGTTCAAATCCTGGACGAGGCTGTTCGCATTTCACATAGCGCTAAGACTCTTGGAAAAGGCAAGAATCCAACTATTTTTCTTCCAGCTATGGGTTGGCTGGGCTCTTTAAACTTGGTATGGCAACCGTTCAATGGGAAAGGAAAAGTCTGAATTAAAACCTGTCAAACTCCGCTAAAAAATGTGTTTCTTCCGACAAGTGCGTAGGGGTTGATAAGTACAAACATTAATATGAAAAACCTAAGGTTGACTGATAAAGCCATACTGAAATAGATTGATTTAAATATACTTAGGTAGATTCATAATAATAGACTGTGGTAGTCAGTCTTGAACTGAATGAGATAGATCTACGTGAACACATCGAAATGGTTAGAAACTGATTTGAATATGAAGAGACATCATTATTTTGGTTGTGATTTTTCGGACTGTTGTCCTTATCTTTATACTAATATGAAAAGTCTGTCCGAAAAATCACCTCTAAAATGATACACATCAAATCTCATTTCAAAAATTCAAACAGATGAAGAGACTTCGATGAAGATTACTTAAATGCATTATACTTTTCAGAATTTGTCCGTCCTTCAAAGTGATATTTATTCATATTTACGATTCCGACCATTGTATAAAAAATTCACTTTCTCACCAAAGAATTAAAGTCGGTAATCGTAGAAAATCAAATAAAAGCTACTAGTATTATTTTTAAAAAAAGATTATGCTTTTTTACAATTTATCATAAGCGGTCTTTGCATTATTAAAATTTTCATTGTCGTAAGCGGATTATTCTGTTGTATGAGAATCCTTATTTAATTTTTTCTATTGAAATTTACTAATGTCCCACTTAAACATGATTTTATGCCTATTTATCTGTCTTATATAAATGCATTAGTGGTACGATTTAACCCATAACTGGGGTGATAAGGAGGGGGTTCATATATGTAATAGTTTTGCAAATAACGCAGTCCAGCAATCGTGAGATAAAGAGAAAATTTTAACAACAAAAACGGAACAAAAAGTCTTTAATCGCTCGTAGGTTTCAGAAATTTCAAGCACACACACACACACACACACACACACACATATATATATATATATATATATATATATATATATATATATACATATATATATATATCGGCAACAACAAATACAAATTTGAAATAACCATTTTTCAAGTTTACTCACAGCAACATATTCGTATTTCTACTTGCAGGGTTTCAATGTTGTAGAGTTTGGGGGTGAATAGGACCGAATAATATCCGTTTTTATTATATAATATTCCACTAGAAATAATAAAATCCTGGGATATTTAGTTTAGAAGAAAATTAACATTTTATTTTTTTCAAAATGGCACATTTGCACATTTATCGACAATAGCTTATGTATACACACAGGGTGATATAAAAAATATCGAATCTGAAGCTGTATTCACCAAAAATGAAATGAAAAATGAGTGAAGCGATAATTTTCTTAAAATGATCCCCCTGGCATTCTTCATAAATAGTCCAGCTGATAATTCAATTTGTCAAAGCAACTTTGAAAAATCTCTTTTCGTATGGTTTGAAATTGTGCCATTTTATTTCATATTCCCCTTGTCCTCAAATTTTCTCCTCTGATGAATTTCCCGTATCGGACACAAGAAGAATTTACAATAAACTCTGAAACACGTCTTTTGATATAGTGTGAAGCTGCGCTGTCAGATTTCTTTTTATATTCTCTGTGCCCCAAAATCTTATCTTTACGATGAATTTGACTTAAAGAAAGAAGAAAAATTTGAAAGAATTTGGTGAGAGCTGCACTTGAACAGTCTTATGTTTCCTCAAAAACAGTGACTCGAGACTTTTCATAAAAACAGATCCAGAATTAACACTGACTCATCTTGATGAATTCTAAAAACCAAGATAGCATAAATTGGTTAGAAAATTTGATCAACTCAGAACGAAATTTTGATTACATTTAGATTTTAAATTCAAAAATTAAAATTTCATTCTTGATATTTCTTAATTTTATATAAACGAGTTTAGTTTGTTTGAAAGCAAGTTTCTCCAATCTTTGAAGTATTTCGGAAACCAGTCTTTTGGTATCTTGTGAACCTGCACCATCTTATTTTTTAAAATGTTCACCACGTTACCATGGAGATGAATTTTCAACTTGAAAGCAAGAATAATTCACTCTTAGCTAGGTCTAGTGAGTATGAAGGGCGCAGTTTACCCTTAATTGGTCAAGATGAAGTTTTGACATAATCACTTTATAGTATAAGTTGTTCGTTTGTGCACTCTTCTTCATCTGAATTTTTTTTTTAATTTAAATTTAGAATGTGTGTATGTGTAACGCTACGGCACTAAATGGACGCTTGCACCACCACGGTTCTCTGCCGACCCTTTGTAACATACACAACAACATAGACATTTGTGCCACCACGATTCACTTCTCCTTAAGTCTCACGCGGACCCTGTTGTAACCTTACCGTGAGAAAAGTGACGAACCCACAAAACCCCGTCTTGTTTCGCTAATACAAAATGTTTACTCGAGACTACGCCTCTTGGTATTCGTCGAGAAGAGAGAAACAGAGTATGAAAAATTAATTGACTGCTTCAGCTAGACAGAGAAAAATAAACCACGTGAAAGAGAGAAGAGAGAGAGAGAGAGAAAGAGAGAGAGAGAGCAGAATCAGATCTTTATATTATCTTTCTCGTTTTCTATGGTAGTTCTCGCATGTGCTTGATCGGGGTTCTGTCTTCACATCTTCGCAGCGTGAGTGACTCCCTTGCGAATTTTACCCCAAAATCGGGGCAGTAATGTTCAGCCGTTTTCACATCATCGTGGCTTGTGTTCGACTGCCCTCTTTTCCTATTTTCTATCCCGCGTCCACCTAATGGCTTTTCCATTTGAGTTTCTTTCTACTACTTATAATCTATCACTTATTTGCTGTTAATACATTTCTATTTCAAACCCGGGCGTCCGCTGCTATCCTAATCTTGAGTTGGGTAGCCCTAATCCCGTTCACCTTTCCATTTGTTTCTCTCTCATAGCCTCTCTCTTTCTCCCTCTCTCTGTCCCTCTCTCTCTCTCTATATATATATATATATATATATATATATATATATATATCTGTCTCTCTGTCTGCTTGCTTCGATTTTCTTTTTCATATATCTCCCTTTCCTTTCTTGTGTCCCGTAGTCGATAAGTAAATCTCACCAGGAAAGAACTCACTATTAAAAAAATCAACTGGAGTTCCAAATTATTTTACACACACACACAGACACACACACACACACATATATATATATATATATATATATATATATATATATATATATATATATATATAATGATAAATAAATAAATAAATAAATAAATATTACATTTAGATGCTTAATGCCATGGAAGTTTGTTTGCGACCCCTGGGTTTCATGAAGTTTTTACAAAATAACAGTCAGGCAGATAACAAAATAAAATGGATCGAAAGTCGAAAAATACAGTCAAAAACCGTTGGGTTTGTGAAGGAATCTTTACGTGTGAATTAAATATGTAAATCTAATATATATTTATTATTATTATTATTATTATTATTATTATTATTATTATTATTATTATTATTATTATTATTATATAATAGCTCTATCCAAGATATTGAGCACTCTCCCTATTATATTGCACTTGGTTCGCCACAAACCCACAAAGTGATTTAGTGACAACTAAGACTTATATATATATATATATACCCCATGGCAAAAATTATGGAATTAGAAGATATACACTTTGGGGTTTTTTAGCAGTAAATAAACTGCTGATAGATAAGTTTCAATTCATTTCTATTTTATAGCTGTTCATTCACGCTTCTTATAATACCTATTTAACAAACCTCCAGCTTAGATTAAATTATTTAAATTAATGTTACTCTTAAGATTAATTGCATATTTTAATTAATGATATATGTTTAAATCAATGAAATAATTAGATTAATAATATATTTAAATTAATGTTATAATCTTTTTTTCCAAACAGAGGAAAATATCATTAAATAATCCTATTTCCTTCAGCTGATATCAAACAATTCTGTTTCGAATATTGACTCCTCTTTCGATCTATTTGTTTTTCATTTATTTTGTTGTACATTCTCTATTTTTGAGGCATATTATGTATCCCAGGTTTACGATATTGCAAATATTCATTTTTCCCCGCAATTTCAAACGATATCAGTACCCGATACACTGCAAAAACTTCATCCTAATATGTCTGTTACAGTCTCCATAAAGATCCTTATTCTAATTGAATTTCACACAAAGATCCTTCATACGTGAGGAAAAATGACAAACGCGCAACACAGACATTCGCTTTAACATGTATAGCTAAATTGCTAACCAACGAAATGTGATGCAGTTTGCTTTTATACAGACACGGCCACTACTATAACTCATATCACTCGTGATTACGTTAAAATGTCTTATTGGCGTCCTATTATAAATGTTTGTTTTTCTAACAGCTCACACACATATATGTATATAGTTTTCATTATATATATATATATATATATATATATATATCAACTTCTTTACCAGAGATTTCTTAGGTTAAGACTGAAAGTGACATTCACAGCTGGTTGTGGTGAGGATTGAAATATGTGGTTTAGTGAAACAAGAAACTGATACTCTGTTTATTTTCATTTTATTTTGTATTTTTTCCTTGCACTGTAAAGTCGATCGCATCCTCGAATTTGGATAAGGCGTGGGATTTGAGGGTGTCTGTCTTATGAAATACGGAGAAAAATAAAGCAAAATGTAATGAAATAAAGTATTGAATACCTTCGTTAAACTGGCATAATAATAATAATCAGGAGACTTGAGGAGACTTTCTGACACTAACATTCCAGTAGAAAACCATCAGCAAACGCTGGTATGAAAAACTCTTAAATGAGTAGAATAATAATAATAATAATAATAATAATAATAATAATAATAATAATAATAATAATAATAATTTGAGAAACTGCTCATCTGCTTTGGAGAGTTCTGTCAATGGGACTGAAAAATATCGCTCAAAATTTGCTGAGTTGGGGACTTTGCGGACCACAGGGTAAGATTGAAGGAAAGCGAAAAAACTGAAAAAACTGTGGAATATGAAAGTGACGGTGATACCAATTGTAATTGGCGTACTCGGTACAGCCACGAAAGGATTGGGACAGGGATTGAAGGACTTGGAAATATGAGAACGAGTGAAGACCAGCATTGTTGAGATCGGCCAGAATACTGAGAAGAGTCCTGGAGACTTGAGAGACTTGCTGCCACTCAAGCTCCAGTGAGAAATTATCGGCTAACGCTGGGGTGAAAAACTTTCAAATGAGTAAAAAAATAATAAGTGAGCCACTCGGAATTGTTTCAAAAATTGAAATTTGACAATACGAACAAATGGTATATGCACCATCCAGAAACCGTCCTAGCAAATAAGACGCACAAAATTCTTTGAAATTTTGCGATACAAACGGATCCCCTGATCTCGACTAGACGACCAGACCTAGTGATAATCAACAGAAAAAAAAGAGAACCTGCCAAAGAGAGGACTTTGCCACAGGATAAAATTGAAGGGAAGCGAAAAGAGAGATTAGTACCCCGCTAGGGAACTGAAAAAACTGTAGAATATGAAAATGACGGAGATACCAATTGTAATCGGCGTACTCGGTACATTCACCAAAGGATTGGTACAGGGATTGGGGGACTAGGAAATAAGAGGAGGAGTGGAGACCATCCAAACTATAGCATTGTTGAGATCGGCCAGAATACTGAGAAGAGTCCTGGAGACACGAAGAGACTTGCTGTTACTCACACTCCGGTGGAAAACCATCAGCTAACGCTGGTGTGAAAAACTTTCAAATGAGTAAAATAATAATGATGATAAAAACAATGTTTCGAAATCAAACGTGTTGACATTAAAAAGAAAAAACTCAATCGCAGAAATTATTTGAGGATACAATTTCTCTAAAAATAATTACCGTAATTATTCGTGTATAATACTCGCTTTTACTCTTTGATTTTTAAGCCTAAAAGCTTGAGGTGCGTATGATACATGAAAACTAAATATCAACTTTTTCCCGCCAACATGAGTCGCTATATTCGGGTCGGCATGTCTGAAAGTAAGTTATATCTATGATCCAAACTAACTAATGTGTAACAAATACTTCTGTTTTATACAGAATAGAATGCATGTTTTTTTGTTTTATTTTATTTTGTTTAGCTTTTTATATACTTTGTTTCTTCTATTGTGAACGTTTTTTCATCGAAAGTTTGTTATATTTTCATGTGAACATGTCTTTACCTTTTCTCTAAATACTTTGTAAAGTTTGTGTTTTCAAGCATTATAAACTATATAAATTCTTAGTTTTAGTCAATAAAAACCAGATAAAAAGTTAGATTTAATTTAAAGTTAGCTGTAATGAATTCCGAATAGTCAATGCACATCATACACGAGAGATTTTTCAAGAATTTCGTTGTCGAAAATTAGGTATACGTATTCTACACGAATGCCTTTTATAAACGATTAATTTAGACTTTCCAAAAATAATATTATACCCAATTTAATATTTGTACAAATATTTTTAATATATTCCGATCCATAGATGAAATATTGGCAGAAAGTACACACCTAATATTTTTTTCAATAAAAAGTAAATTTTCTTTTAAACCAGGATTTCACCCATTCAAAACAGATGTTATTTGGTGTTATTTATTACTAAATTCTAAAGTATTGAAACCCTGTAACCAAAATATGGTGTCCTGACTTGGCGATGAGTTCTTGAGCTCTGAAGTATATGAAGTCAACCCTCCGTTGCCATTACTCTCAGATCTACTGAGACCCGAAATGGCAATACCTGTTAGAGCCTCATCTCTACACCAAATAGATCCGTTCGAGATGTTTAGAATGAATTACATCAATTCATTGGCTTATAAAACATTGACATTACAACTAAGCATGAAGTGTTTAGCAATTTAGAATATATAACTATACACAAATTACTTGTATTAGCAATAGTTACTCAAAGACATGAAGATGCTTGTAAAGGATTTGATAGGAATAGTTAAATAAATATATATAATTGTTTAAAAATTGTTAAATTGGAATTATAGGAAACCATGCAATCGTTTGCTAATTATTTGCACGAAGAATAAGTAAAAGTTGGCGACCGTAGTCGAGGGTGACCCGAAGGCTCCCTTTTCAATAGCTATTACACCAAGGTGTAGGGGAGGGCGCTACTCCTTTCCAAGAATTGACCCACTTTACCCTTGATCCGTACCTTATATTGCAGAGTGTTAAGTAAGGAGGCAACAAGTACCATTTTTTAAGTCTTTGGTATGACTCGACCTGGGAATGAACCCAGGTCACCCGAGCCATTGGCGAATTGAAACTATGATTGTTTTGAAATGATTATCGTTAAATATGAATAGTTTTCTGAAATAACATAATTTATTGAAAATTTAACTTCGGCATTAAATAATCCCACAAAGGTTGACATGCCGTAAAACCAACAATCAAACAAACAACTAAATAAATGAATACGAACCAGTCCAAAAATAGATACATCCTTATATGAATACTAGTGAAAAAAACAATATAAAACAAAAAAAGTAATCAGTAATTATTGTTCTTTATCCCTAATGCTAGAGGACTGGACTGCTACATCATAGCGAGCGAGTTCAAACTACAGTCGCAGTATTACGTTCACTTTCGGCCAAATACGATTGGGGGAGGCATGAACCCCCTAATCCTTCCAGCTATTGGTTAAATAGTACCACTACTGTTCTTCTACAAGGATGGCTTTGGAATTAAATAACCCATGAAAGTTGATATGCCTTTAAATAAAGAAACCAAACCAAACTTAGAGCCTGAATTTGTTGTTATTACTTATTTATAAGTTTTGATGTATTTTTAATGAATCCTACCTTTTTTGTTCCTAGTTTTTAAATATCTTTTTTGCCTCATCACTGATATTATCATTACATCATGGCTTCTTTTTTCATTCACGTTATTCGTGGAAAATGAAGAATAACTCGATCAAAATGATATAAAAACAGTAACGAAGAACCACGCCAAAATAATGTGGAAAGACTTCTAGTCAACAATAAGGAATTATTTCGTCTCGAGAACCCTGGGCTGTTTCAAGAAGAAGCCTGCAGGTATCGACTGGCCCCATCTGATCTAGAATTATGGACCGAAAACTCCAACATGAGGAAATGTTTATTCATGTATACAAAAGACTAGTCAAAGTAGTGAAAAAAATAGCGGAAATCAAAGTGAAAAGCATGTTAATTAATATCTTTTTTTTCAGTTGTATGATGCAATTATTAACTGAAAAGTTAAACAACATTGTTGAATGAAAGAAGTCGTGTTCGTATTATAAGGGTCTCACACACACAGAGACACACATTAAGGGAGTAGTCTTCCTTGGCGTAGTGGCTAACGTGTTGAACTGCAACAGTGTAATAAGTGAGAACCCCAGTCGCGCTATTATGTTTACTTTTGAACTCAAAATCTGTCGAAACATTTATAAAGACCTTTATGCTCCTATGAAGCCGAGCCCATTAAAAATCTAAAACAATCAAAATTTTAAAAAATTAAAATAAGGACCATGACTGAGTTACAAAACACAATGAGCTACACAATTGTTATATATATATATACATATATATGTGAGTGTGTGGGGGGGTGCATATCGGTCAGTGCATAATCACACACACACACACACATGGTTTTTCAAACTTTTTTTGAGTTTTCCTTCTCTTAGGCCGGTTGCTTTACTTCGATAAAAGAACCCAGACTGTCTTACTATTTACCAGCAGCTATAGGGAGAATAGTTGGGTGTTTATCTTTCCTAATGGTATTGGCACTTTATGAAATCTCATCCAGGAAAATAATTTCCTCCAGGATTTGAACACGTGTCACCGAATCGATATATATATATATATATATATATATATATATATATATATATATATATATATATATATATATTCAGAGAGAGAGAGAGAGAGAGAGATAAATAGATACTTAGCTATGATTGGTTGTTTGGGTTTTATGGCAAATAAGTACGCAGTTTAGATCTATTTAATCCATTTACTTGGACTTAAGAGCGATGGCAATGAACGGGTACTCCGTAGTTCACAAAGCTCCAGCATTACTGGAACCTCACCATCAGATTGTTTAATGTCATAATCCGGACACTCATTCGAGGTGGGGGGGTCTTATTCCTCTGCAGATGTGCAGTCAGTGTATTCTACAGCCCCAGCCGACTGGGTAAACTTAGCTATGAGTTTAATAGTAGCACAACTGTTTTTCAATAAGGATGGCTTAAATAACCCACGAAGGTTGATATTCCATTAATCAAAGAAACCAATATTGAATAGATAGATAGATAGATAGATAGATAGATAGATAGATAGATAAGACAGTTTCTGTTTCGCAATTCAATCTCCAAATAAAGCACAAATCTTAGCAGGAAATAATTTAACTAGCTTAGGTTTTAAACACTTTTAATACAAATTTTCCCACTTCAATTTAAAGCCCTATTACACACACACACACACACACACACACACACACACACACACACACACACACACAAACATTACTATATATATATATATATATATATATATATAAAGGATTATATTTAATGGGAATAATTTTTTATCAGATAAATGATTACATTTACTTTGTAAAGCTTAAATTATTTACTCTTTCAGCAATCCCGCCCACTGACGAAGAACAAAAACATAAGTTAAAACCTTACTCTACTAACAATATATATGCTTACCAAATTCTTCAGGTCGACATCAACCAGTTTAAACAGTATATAATAGAAAATATGTTTCTAATCGTTAAGAAACGACTGATACTCTCTGCATGAGTATGATTTCATGTGTCTGATTGATTATGAGTCAACGTGAGGGCATCGCTTGGTCAAAATTGTTGCCAGTAGAAGTTATTTTTTTCTATTTTCATCTCGTTGCACTTAATCATTAATATCAACTTTACGTAAATATAATCCTCGTCGAAAATGGACGCGACGAAACAACTTCAGTTCCTGGACAAGGCTTCTTATCTTTCATTTTCGTGTTTAAGAAAGGCATGAATCCTGCTCTTTACTTAACGATGGGTTAACAGTTTAAACTGCGTTATTTTTACCCTTGATAAAGTAACCGGTCAAAGAGAAGGAAAACCGAGGGTTGTGAGGCTTGCATCGCCACGCCATGAAAACCTACCAGCTACAAAACTGTTGCCCTATCCCCGCCTCACGAACGTTGTATGGCTGAGGCCCGATCTTTCTAAAAGGTGTGAGGCACTTTTACATTTTAACATCTGATAAGTATGATATGATAAAAAGATAGAAATTTTAAAATCTATTTACTTACGTTTCTTTCAGACAAATGCTCTCATAAAAGCATTTCGAAGAGAAACCATTATCTCTTTCCACGGTCTAAGAGAAATCGAGATAATATTTAGAAAAAGGAAACCAAAATTGTCCTTTCTTATTTCTTTTTTTAATCAGAAATTGAATTCGGGTTGTCCTCTGTTGCACTCGATAAATTTCTATCTATTTTCCCTGAGTTTCTTCCCCACTAAACGGCAGTTTAAATTGGTTGGTTGTTTTCTTTGGTTAATGACATATCAACCTTTAATTCGCGGTTTCTTTGTAAAATGATTGGGTCAATGAATGCCAATGTCATTCTTATAGAAGAACAGCAGTGATAGTATTTCACCCATAGTTGGAGAGATAAAGGGGGGGGTCATACTTTCCCAAGTCCGAAAGTGAACGTTATAGAGTTCGAACTCGTTTAATACGATGTTGCAATCCAGCATGTTATCATCTTCATCTCAGGGATATGCCCCGACAGTTACAATTCCAAGGTAGGATCTGTGTGCGTAACTCTGAAAAAAGAGTAGCAGTGATACTATTTCGCCCATGGTTGGGAGTGGGATAAGAGGGTTCATACCTTTCCAAAGAGTATTTGTCAGAAAGTGAACGTTATAGCGCGACTGGAGTTCGAACTCACTTAATCCGTTGTTGCAGTTCAGCACATTTGCTACTGCAACCTCTCACGACTTCGACTGTTTTGAGATACGGTCTGTGTGCGTAACTTTGAAACTTTATACCGCTCACATCTTGATTATGGACGTCGATCTTGCGTCTCCTGTTTAGAAAAGAATTATCAACCGTGCCACTGATATTTGACATGTTTATCTACTTTCAATAATATATATATATATATATATATATATATATATATATATATATATATATATATATATATATATATATATATATATATACACAACGCAAAAAGACCTTTTCTCCAAAGAAAAGCGTGGAAAAATAAACAATTTTCCTCTGAATGAATCAGCCAATTACCATCCAAATAGATCTTTTGCTAAACTTAGCACCAAAATGAGACAACCAGTAAGTTCTGCAAAATCAACTTTCTAAGTGGGAATCCCATGGCGTAGTGGTTCATGTTGTACAGCTAAAAATTTGAAACTTCATACTTTTTGGTAATAACTTAGTCCACATTTACTTACTATGTACAACTTAATAAAGAAATAATCACCATATCGCCAAGTTGTAGAATAGGCCGACTTTATTCCCCGCAGAAGGGTTATATTCCTCGCCGAAAAATCATGAATATGATATTAAACTTCATCTGATGGTGAGGCTCCAGTTCTGGGGATCTACGGAGTGTGGAATACCCCTTCATTGACATCGCTCCTAACTTAACACTGCCTCGGACTTATAATACCACCTAGTGTCTCATCTATGGGTCAAATAGATCTGTTTAGAAGCGATTCGTATTCAATAGAATCGTAGATGAAAAAATACTCTTAAGAAATAACTATGGAAAAAATGTAAGGTGTCGTCACAGTGGGGTAATGGCTAAAATGGTGGACTCGGTCTTGATGTAAGCCAGTCGCTGGGTAATTACGTTCACGTTTGGACTAATGCTCTTGGGAAAGACATGAACCTCCTTATCCAGCCAGCTCTAGGTTAACTATTATCTCTAGTGTCTTTCTACAAGGATAGCTTGGGCATTAATTAATCCACGATGGTTGATATGCCATTAAATACAGGAACAAAACCAAACCAAACCAAAAACAAAATGTAAATTTGAATGTTAGATGAAGGCGATTCCCTTCAGGCATAAAATAACCCTAGACGGGTTGACATGTCCTTAGTATCGACCATTGAAGGAAATGAAAAACTTCGTAATCTTAGAGAATGCTTTTTACAAGAAACCATTGGAATATCAGGTTGTTAAGTTTGTGCGTGCAATTTTAATTGGTCTTTCGACAAGACCAGGGAAGGCTGCACTTAATGGTTTAAAAAGCATTGTTCGGCCTTAAGATCGTAGATACCTCACTTCTGGTCGAGTAAAACTAGCATGTTAAACCTCACTCTACTCCAGGTGCCCTCTATCTTATCATTGTTAACATAATTTTTTGGCTAATAAGAACAGAAACTGGGATGAATCTACCTTAATTACGATTCTATCTCAGTATTGGATCGGCACATTTTATTCATAACTTTGCACATTATTTATGGATATAAAGATAGAAATTTAAAAATCTATTTACTTACGTTTCTTTCAGACAAATGCTCTCATAAAAGCATTTCGAAGAGAAACCATTATCTCTTTCCATGGTCTAAGAGAAATTAAGATAATATTTAGAAAAATGAAACCAAAATTGTCCTTTCTTATTTTAATCAGAAATTAAGTTCTGGTTGTCCTCTGTTGCGCTCGATAAATTTCTATCTTTTTTCCGAGATTCTTCCCCACGAAACAAAATCACTATTTTATATTTTATCAAATCTACATGAGTTAATGTAGCCTATTCGGCTGGGGCTGTAGAATACACCAACTGCATCTATGTAGAGGAGTTAGACTGCCCCTAACGAGTGACCTAGATATGACACTAAATAATTTGATAGTTAGGCTCCAGTCATCATCATCATCATATCGCGCTGGTAGCACGGATATCCCTGACCCTCTCTCGCCACTCCTCCCTATCGTTCATCGCCCTAGGTAGGTCTTCAGGACAACATCCCGTATCCTCACATAGCTGCTGAATGTATGTTCGTGCTGGTCGTCCTGCTTTTGCACGGCCATGTGTGGGGGTCCATAAGAGTACATCTCTTATGAGTTCGTCCCTGCTTCTCCAGCAGTGTCCTGCATGTCTGGTTCGTCTAACTTGAATAGTTTTCGTGATAGGGGGCAGGTGGCCGTACAGTTGGTGTCTTGTGGGGTGTTGCCGCCAGGACTTGTTTGAGATTGCACGTAGCATTCTTGTGTAATTGCCGTCTAGCTTCTTCTCCAGCCGTTTTGTTAGCGTCCATGTAGTGCAGCCATATAGCAGTATCGATGTGACCACTGCCTGGAAGAAACTACGTTTCATTTTATCGGTTAGGTCTGATTTCCATATAATCGATAGCCTTTTGATAGCTGTCCATGCTTTCGTTAATGGTGTAACTGGAGCTCGAACTCGCTTACTACTATATCTCCGTTCAACATGTTAACCACCACGCCACAGAGACTCTCTATTTTCAACTATGAATCTATTTATACAATGGGCAGTATAAATTTGCCGATTTGATTTCTTTCTTTGTCTTCCATACATTCGATTTTTCTTTCATTTCATTTTCTTTTTATCCTTCCTTATCTATGATTGCCTTTAATTTCTATCATCCTTTGACTTTCGTGAAACCGTATGATACTTGCTTTGTGTGTGGGGGGTGCTTTTTTAATCATCTACATTTTTTACTTTTTTTCCACCTTTCTTTTATTCTCTGGGTTTTTTGTTTGAATTTTCTTCAATCGGTTTGATACTGATAAACAACGACCAGTTCGCATTTTACAACTCATTTTTCGTCTGTTTCCGGTATTGTCCGGAGAGACTTGTAGGGGCAGCTCTAGCAGCGATGATGTCACTTAGCCTCCTCCCTGTTAACCAACAACGAAGACACGCTGAAGAAAGGGTGTGAGTTAGTTACCAATGTGAAATGTCTGTGGATCCTTCCAATTTGAGGACTGACAGATGATATCAGGGGGGCTCCACCCAAGCAACAAGTAGCTGATAAGGAGTCCCTTTCCAATCCCCACCACCACATCACTTAATATGTTGATGATTTGAAGGAAAGGGAAACATTGAAAACGGAAGCAGAGATCGTTGGGAAGGAAATTGCAATCGTCATCGTACAGCTGGGTCAGGCTGTTGCACAAAAAGCTCAAATCCATAAACATATGAATGTGCGGAATATGTGATATTCATGTTGATGAGTGCGCATGCGTACTGCAATTCTGAAAGTAGCATGCGCACATAACACAAAAATGCGCATTCAGTTTAATTTAAAGGATAGTTATTAAACTTAACAAAATCAAGAACATGGTTAGAATTGCTTGGTTTGTTGTTAGGGTTTATGGCATATCAACCTTTGTAGGTTATTCAATGCCAAATCTATTTTTATACAAATAATCAGTTCTATTTCAAACAATTCAGTTTAGCATGAGTACACAGTTTAATTGTCAAAAACATTTCTATTTCAAGCTATTCAGTTTATTCAAACTGTTCTAACTCAACCAATTCAGATTAGTATAAGTATAATTTTGCCTATACACAGTTAGATGTCAAAACTGTTCTATTTCAAGTAATTCAGTTGAGCATAAGTACGCAGTTTAGTTCTATTTGACCCATAGATGGGGCCCTACCAGGTGCTACCACTCCGAGCCAGAGTGGACCTGGCAATGAAGGGGTGCCCTGCATTCCCCAAACCTCCAGCATTACTGGAACCTCACCATGAGATTGTTTAGTTTCATATCCAGGATACTCGTTCGGAGAGGTCTTACCCCGCTGCAGAGATGCAGTCGGTATATTCTACAGCCCCAGCCGACTGGACAAGGTTATAATTGTGGGGGTGGGATTGAAATAAAGGATTAGGTTTTGCTTATCTTAGAGGTGTCCACATGCCTTGAAAATCCACATAAAATAACCTTACAAAGTTTGATATGCGGTAAATAAAACAAACAAACAAACGACACAAACGACTAAGTTAGTAACCAAATAATGAAAAAGTCCCTCTTAGCCAATCAGATATAGATTACAATCCGTTTCCATAGGGATTTGTTCGTAGAATATTAAGAGCAAGTCTTCTAATTGCTTCAGTTTAAGAGCGGGGGATCGACAGAATGATCTTCCTTGTTTCAACATATTCCATAAGAGCTCTCTGCTTGCATCGATAAGTCTTGGCCGCTCAATTTTGATAAGTACTCACCACAACTGAACGTGTTCAATAAACCACTATACATCGTCTGATAATCGAATAGGCAAGAAATTGACAGTCACCAAGCACCGTTGTCTCCATGTTTACACTATTTTAATATGTATATATATATATATATATATATATATATATATATATATATATATAATGGTTGATGTTGAACAGATGGACGTGAAAGATAGGATAAAATGTGGCGAAGCTATTTCCCTCAGGTTAATCTTTAATTGAAAATAAAAAAGGTCATATGCAAGGGTGTTTTAATTAAGACTCGCTTATCAAGATTGTTGGCATGTTTAAAAGCAGTATACTATTTTATATACAGCAGGGTATCGTTCCTCTATTCAATCATGTTGGTCATAAGGACGGTAGAGACCAAAAGAAGATAATGCACTGTTTAATTGGCTTTGATAAAACTAGAGCATGAAGTACACAAATCCCAAAATTGTTTGAACAAGAGACACTTCAGTGCTATTTCTATGTTTGGGGCTTTTAGAAAATTACAACTGGTTTTGATATTGACGCTGATATAAAAGTTCGGCTTATTACTAGTAATTACTAATACTTCCTTTTCATTGCGGTTAATCACCTTATTACTGGTGCATCAAATGCAACTGGTGCGTTTACTGTGATAGCCTCATCGATCTACTAAGATATTTTTTAAAAAAATACTTGACTCAAGCAAAGCATAAACAAGGGCTTTCTAAAGGATATTTGAATAAGGGATTTTTAACTAATCTGGGCAAAATATGATTGATGGGATCGGGGAGTAATAATAATCAATTGGAATAGATGAATAAAAAGACAGAGGGATGAGAGGAAAAAGGAGGAGGATGTGAATGAAAGGAAAGTAATATTGATAAAAGAGAGCGTGAGAAAAGCTATGTGTTGATTGCTAGGAAAGAACTGATAACAGCTGTGAAAAGAAAGAAAGAAAGAAAGAAAGAAAGAAAGAAAGAAAGAAATTTTTTAAAATATTCAAAGGAAAAAAGAGAAAGTAAAAAAAAATAGAAAGAAAGAAAGAAAGAAAGAAAGAAAGAAAGAAAGAAATTTTTTTAAATATTCAAAGAAGGAAAAAAGAGAAAGTAAAAAAAATAGAAAGAAAGAAAGAAAGAAAGAAAAAAAGAAAGAACAGATTATGCAAAATATGAAAGTAAAAAAAAATAGAAAGAAAGAAAGAAAGAAAGAAAGAAAGAAAGAAAGAAAGAAATTTTTTTAAATATTCAAAGAAGGAAAAAAGAGAAAGTAAAAAAAATAGAAAGAAAGAAAGAAAGAAAGAAAAAAAGAAAGAACAGATTATGCAAAATATGAAAGATAAAATTTACAATAACTAAATAACTAAATAAATCCCAAGATGGAAACCGAACTAAATATTTCGCAATAAAATCAACAGCGATGAGCGTCAACAACAAATACGCAACAAATAATTGCATTAAATTTGATGGAATGAGAGTAAAAGCATTGATCAAAACATATTACCCAATAGGAAGATTAAAAACAAAAATCACAACATAAAGCAGAGTAAAGACAAAACAAACAAAAAAATGGTTGAAAAAAGAACAAAAAAGGAAGAAAACAATCTTCAAGTTGTAACAGTGCCCATCTTGTGGTAAAGCCATCTGCTGATATTTTTCTCGTAGTTTTTCTATATTAATTTCTTTAGAAATTTTGTTGAGTCATGGGTCTTCTTCTTCTTCTTCTTCTTCTTCTTCTTCTTCTTCTTCTTCTTCTTCTTCTTCTTGTCGTCGTCTAGAGCTGCACTTCTGTAGAGAAGTGACACCCCACCAACAAATGTCCTAAGTATGACACAAAACTGCATGTGGTGGTGAGGCTCTAGTCCTGGTGTTTCATTACCATTACTCTCTGGTCCACTGTGACCCGGATTGGTAGTACCTGTTGGGAGTAGCCTTCGTGGGAGAATGGCTAAAGTGCTCTCTTGTGACATCGTAGTGAGCGAGTTCGAACTCCAGTCGCATTAATGAGTTCTCCTTCTTCTAAAGGCATGAACACTCTTATATTTCCAGCAACAAGTTAAATAGTACCACCACTGTTTTTCTATAAGGATAGATCTGGCATTAAAATGCCTACGAAGGTTGATATGTCATTAAGCAAAGAAACCAAACCAAAGAGAACTGTTTAACCATTTACTAAGGATTATTATTATTATTATTATTATTATTTGAAACCACACGGCTGTGTGCATATTATTTGTATTACATAAGAATACTTGATGAATAGAAATACAAATGTTGATAGCGATATTTGAAACCATTTTAGAATGAGCAAACCAATGATTGATATTAAATAGAATTATGAATGTTAGATAGAAATACTTGGAACCGTTTAGCAGTGGACGAATAAATTAGTTCTAACAAAAAAAAAAGTCATCAACAAACTATTTGCTTACAAATTATATATATATATATATATATATAAAACGGAAAAGTGTGAGGATGGTTCAATAAAACACCGATCTACAAATTAAATAAATTCAATTTTTTTATATTGAGTGAAAAGTTTGTTAAAAAGAACAGAATTTACGAAGTTTTTTCGTGTAAAAAAATATTAGTTTGAGCTAATATATTCTCCAAATATTTATATTACAAGAAAGAAAAATTCATAATTTAATGTAGTAGTTTGTATTGCCTAAATCTAGTTTATATATTTTGCTTGTGTGAAAGATCTTGCGTGAGTATGTCACTATGTAGAAGAGAAAGTATATTTATGCGCTGAAAAGTAAGCGTATGCAGTTAGAATATTTCATCAGTACTAGCATGTTTATGTAAACAATATTTTCGTTCAAGTTAGAATAATTAAGCGATTTTTGACAATGTTAGAGTTTCCCTCAAAAGAAATTAAGTCGAAGGTTTTGTATCGATTTGGTTCCATAAAGCGATTGAAATTTTCATCTATGCCATTGTTCATTTATAACATACTTGTTGGCTCGAAATTAAATAAAAAAGTTGATGATTTATATATCACTCTAATTGGGTAATAAATGTATTTTTAACAATCTAGGAGGGAAAATATTACTTAAATACGTGTAATTTTGGGGTTTGATTTTTCAAATCTTGCGCAGCAAGTCAAATATTGTAATCTGTGAATTTCAAAAAAATTTCAAAACAAGCACATAAGCGCCAATTGTTCAATAAATGCAATTATACAGATACAAAAATAATAGCTTTGAGCCTATTTTTGTAGAAAAATTAACACCTTTTTTGTATAGAAATCAGTTGATTTTCCATCGGGTTGATACGCCATTAAAAAAGTAACTATATATATATATATATGTGTGTGTGTGTGTGTGTAGTATGTGGCATTAGATACCCCAGAAGGATTGATATACCATAAAACAAAAACCAGAGAATCAAACAATCTTTTTTCTAACTTTATTTTTCTGATAGATTTGACTAGTTGTGCTCTTTTTGAATTGTAGTAAAAATTGGTTTTTCGCTCTTAACATAATAATCGTTTGAACGCCTTTGAATTTCTGAGCCAGTGAGATTCATTGAAAACTGAAGTTAATTGGAATTGAGATATAAAAATGTTGCATCAATTTCCTGTGAATTAATGCGATGTTTAGTTTTGATAGGATATGAAAAAGATCTTATTTCCCATTGGTTAGTTCCAGCAACATCCTTAATCAGAATTTCGGCATGGACAAGCCCTTAATTTTAAATTGGAAGCTTAATGAGAAGAGCACATTCTATTCATAAATTATACGATCCATAAATACGATCTTATCAACACCAGACTGGCAGTTAATAGTATTGATATTTCGTTAAAAGTACTTTTTTATAATTCGCTTAATGCTGAGGGATTAAAAGAAATGTTGACACCCTTATGGAAGCACCTTTATGATACAATTTCAAGCAGTCTCCACTAAAAGTTTTATCTTCGGAAAATGCTAAGGAGACAATATCATTGATATTTTAACATTTATTTTAACCCAACTATCGAGCAAATTTATTTTAAAGAAATGTCCCTTTTCCTAGACATCTTTTTTAACAACGCAAATCATTATATATATATATATATATATATATATATATATATATATATATATATATATATCACAAACAAACCCAACCTCATTTAAAAGTTTTCCTATCAAAATTTACATAAAATCTACCCCTTTTCCCTTGACACATAGGATTTATAGAAATATCACAAACAGAAATTTACCGATAGGAATCAAACCCTTTGTAAAGAGATTACTCTATAAAAAGGGGTGGCCAAACCGTGGCACATGAGCCACATGCTGCACTTTGACCTGTATTTTGCGACTCGGGGAAAATTCTAAAGAATTCAAATATTCTGGAAATTTTGATTTGAATCCAAAACAAGAAACGTGTGGTTTGAGAATTCGTGTAAGCCGCATCAGCCTTTTACTATTCGTCTTTACTTTACAATGACGTCACGCTACGTTACGTGATAAATCTCGTCATGTGATAAGTCTCATCTTGTGTTACGATCTTTCAACATCCCTCTTTAAGTTTATTCAACTTAACATTTTTACAATCATTTATATACATAAGCCAAGTGTTAGGAGTAAATTTTTAGGGTGTTTATGTTCAGTGGTCAACCAGATCGACTTGCTTAAGTAATTAAATAATTAGATAATAAAACTAATTTTGTAAGGTGGAAATCTGATTAAAATATTTCTAATTTTTTGGCTTGCTTTTTTTTTTTACATATTTGTGTCTATGTATATGCTGAAGCTAATACTAATTGATTGTCTAAAAACAGCATGCAGGAATAAGTACTTTTTATCTAGTTTGCATTTCTTAAAATTTATATAAGATTTTTATTACAAAATTTGTATATAATAATAAAAATCTGTGTGGAAATTTTATTCTTGTCCTGCGACTCTCAAACATTTGAGCTTTATCATATGTGAGCCACAAATTATAAAACCCAGATATTTTCATTAAGCAAGTTTTGTCACTCTTGCTCTATAACTTTAATAATCATAAAGATTGAATTGGCCGTAAAAAACAATAACAGAATAAAGAAGCCCCAGAGAGCATAACAAATACTAACCTTTCACATATGTTTCTCCTCATAAACGAAAATACAGACCTATTTTTTTAAATACAGGGGTATTCAAAATACATTTATGATATACAGGATGTCTCAATACAGGGGTATTCAAAATACATTTATGATATACAGGATGTCTCAAAATACATTTATGATATACAGGATGTCTCAAAATAGATGCAACCCATTAATATGATAATGATTTATTATGGAGACAAGAAATTCCAAAGCAGCTGGTGTGAGTTTATGTTTGATCTGGATTCTGTATGGGTACAGCTGAAGATACTTCTTTAAAACTCTTTGCAATGATAGACGTGAAAGACCAAGTTCTTGAGAACGTCTTCGGAGGACATTTTTAGACTCCTTCCGACAATTGTTCACCGCATCCACATAGTCAGGATATCTTGCAGTCATCCTCTTGCCAGATCTGGGATTTTCTGTCTTCTAGTTAAGGATGTTTACTGACCCTGTGGCTTAAAATTTGTGTACCCAACGATAAATTTGGCTTTTCTGGAGATAATTGTGAAAGTTAAACTTTCTGCGAAATTTTGCTTACACAGCTTGGAGTGATTTTTATCACCAAATAAGTAATGCAAAATATTTTTTCTCTCTTGTCCGAGGGAATTTGATCGAGAATTAACTGTTGTTATAGTATTTCAAATCTGATATAAAAAAAAAAACCACAACGTTATTATTAGTAGAGTTATTTGCAGTCACATGGGTCCCATGTATATTGAAACATCCTGTAATTTAAAAAAATATCGCCACATTTTCACCATCTCTGTCAACATATTCTTGAAATTTCCCCCAGTAGTTTAAAAATGTTAATATTTCAATGAGAATATCTTTATTAGAAAAGCAGAACGGATATTACGAAGACTACTTGGGGAAAATTCCAATAATGTGTTTTATTTTTCTTCTTTTTCCACCTTTCCTTCTCTCTTTATTTTGTTTTTCTTTTTTACTTTCTTTTTTCTTTCTCGGTCAGGTATCTTACTTTCTTTCTAAGTCCCTATAGATCCGTTTGTTAGTTTGTTTGTTTGTTTGTTTGTTTGTTTCTTTCTTTCTTTCTTTCTTTCTTTCTTTTGTCTGTTTTCCTCTGTGCAGAAAGGGAACTTTGAAATATCACTAAATATATTCATTACTTATATACGTATTCCTAAGTTTATGTGTACTAGAGTATAAGCTGCATCTTTGAGCCTCATACGTTGACTTTAGAGTACTGATGTGGAGGTCAACTAGGACCCTGATAGTTTCCCATCGTTTAGGGCCTCACCCTGACTAAATCCGGTTCTAAGTACAACGTGTTTGAATGTTAGTTATTGGGTGTGTGCCTACAAATAACCGAGATTGTTAGAATGACTTTATTAATCTTGTTATAATATCATCAACATCATGTCTTGTAAACCATATGCCATACATGTAATGAAGTCTTCAGATGTAGAGAGTTGATATATTGCTGCCTCTGAAAAGTGACATTTGTTTATCAAAGATAAGCGCCAGACAGGGACAACTTCGACTCAGATAACGTCATCCTTTGTAAACAAACAGGTTATCGAAATCTCCAGGCTTCCTTTTTTTGACAGAAGACATCTTGATTTGAAAGGTGCTCATCACAGGCTGTGTCAATGGCCAAATTACCATTCTTTTCTTTTCGCACGAGTTTTAGCGAAAACGGTAAGCCTTCATCAATACAAATTTATCCAACTCCTTCAACACAAGCAAGATGCGACGCAAGGTCAATTCTTAAGAGGATTTTAAATTCAGAGTTTTTCTCTTTGCCATAGCAAATTTAAAGGGCATAGTCTGCCCTACTATATACTCATAGATGGTGGAAGGATACTTGAATTCATACCTTTTTCTCAAGTAACAGTACGATAGGAAATGCAAATAGCCTCGTCTACAATTTGAACTCAGCCAACTGTGTCCATTTCCTATGTCGATAGCCATTACACAACGAGCGCCTCTTTCGATAAATCAGTGATTTATGGGACAGATTTCTGATTTTAAAAAATGATAATGACAATTTGATACTTTTAAAGTATTACGAGGTTTAATTTTTAGAAATGTTTTTGAGTACTTCCTCTTAAAAATTATTAGTTTATTTACTTACTATTAATGTAATGGTGGACTATAAGTGAGTTTTTCTTGACGTCCTTTAATGTTTACTTAAAGGCCCGGAGGATGAGGCTGATCGCATTAATTTGGTTTTGGCTTTGCCCCGTACCGGCTTTTTAGTCTAGCCGTCTGGCATTCGTGTCGGGCGGGGTGTTTTCCATCTAAGGTAGATTCGAGACTGGAAGGCCCCCGCCTTCGGCTGGGCCACCTATGGATGGGCGAGCGGCATTATATACAACTTTGTATAGCACTGGTCCAGTTTAAGTTATAATCTGGCATCCGTGCCTGAACTCATGTTTGGGTCCATGTCCAGCTAGGTTCCTCGGCTCACATTGCACAAAATGAGCCTATTACCAGCATAGACTAGCAAGGCCCGAGCCTCGGCTCGGGTCCGACCTTCTCCTCTCCTAACCCTCACAATAATCCTATCTTCGGGCCATTTGGCCTTGTGTCAAGTCCTGTCTATTGACAGGTAGAGACAAATATACCATAATGTTTACTTAACAAATTTGCGATTGCTTTTATCCCATAGAATATAAATTTACAAATAAATAAAACAAAGAAAGAAAACACTATACAGTATCGCCTATAAGTCGGCGACCATAGTAGAGGGTGACCCGAAGGCTCCCTTTTCAATAGCGACTAATTGTAAGGGAAGGCGCTACTCCTTTCCCTGGATTGCTCCACTTTACCCTTGATCCGTACCTTATAATGCTGAGTGTTAAACAAGGAAGCATTAAGTACTAGTCTTTGGTATGACTCGACCTGGGATTGAACCCAGGTCTCCTGGGTCATTAGCGAACGCTCTAACCATCATGCCAATGTCCGGTTGAAAAAGTATCGCCTATAAATAAGTACTAACAATTTAGAAAATAATAAAACTTTAATTTTATTCTGAATAAAAAATACCAGAATTTTATATTTTCAAATGGAATATTATACAATATGAACGGATATCATTATGTATTTCTATGGCCAAATTCTATAGCTATGAAACTGTAACTAAAATATGAATTTGTAGCAGTCCAAAAATAAGTCCCCTCCGCATTTATCTTTATTTTCTGTCTCATTTTCAAATCTGCGTATAATTTAAAAGATACAACACCACATATCAACATTGCCTTGATGATAAAAAAAAAGGAACGACGAACACTGGCATAATATTCAATTATCAATAAACCCATCCACTGAATATTTTCGTTTTTTTCCTTTTTGATATTTACATACCGACGGATTCGTTTCCATTTTCCATTATCTCTCTCTATATATATATGTGTGTGTGTGTGTAAAAGTGAATATTAATTATGTAGTTCCATATATTTATATATAACACCTACCAAATATATTTGATAATACGTATATATCTATCGTGGTAATTTACTAAGCTTTTTGCTTAGATGTGGCACAAGAACATATGAAAGGGGCACCCAATGAGATTCGAACTCACTCGGGTAGGTTTGCTAGTCCAGCTTGCTAACCATTACACCACCAGAGGCACCTCGTATATATCTATCGTGACTTCGTCCAATGATCGCATAGACGAGAAACTAAAAGTCACCAAGCCCCCGTAACTCTATGTCTTCACTATCCTAATTTGTATTTGAATACAGATTTGCACCAATTTTATTTTTTGTCAGAGAGTTTAAATGGTTTAGAGATTGATAATAAAAATACCTGATAATATCTGTTTTATTTGTATAATATTCCACTGAAAATAATAAGATACAGGTAACTTTAATTTAGGAATATATTAAATTTTATTTTCTAAAAATTAAGGATGTACTTATTTATATGTAATAAAGCAACAAGCTGGAAGCATACACGTATGTAAGAAGAAAATAAATAAATTTAAAAAATACAAATCTCTTAGTAGACCAACTTATTTCTAAATATATATAATACTATATATATGTCTTTACCAAACCCTCTGCAAGAGCAGGATGTTATAGAAGGTCAATTTTAACAGGTTTGAATTCAGACTTTCCCTTATCCTAGACGTTGCAATACCAAGGATAAAGAGCCAAGTCTGCCCTACTATTTACCCATGGCTGGAGGGAGAATACTTTCCCGAGAATATGTGAAATGAAAATAGCCTTGTTAGGATCTAAATTCTAGTGGCCGTGTCCATTTCCTATAGCCGACGATATATATATATATATATATATATATATATATATATATATAGAGAGAGAGAGAGAGAGAGAGAGAGAGAGACAGACAGACAGACAGAGAGAAAGAGATGAAGGAGTCGGATCAAAACTGCTTTTTATAAATTTGAAAAAAATTCTTATTTCCTTTCAATCTGCATGGAGTTCGTGCGTGTACCTTTGCAATTTATCATCGGCTCCTGCGATTTGTCATATCTTTATAAGACGAACGATTACTACTAAATTAAACATTTCTTTTTCTTCTTTTTCTTTTTTTTTTTTTTTTTCTTTCATAAGTTGTACTTCTCATTATTTTGTTCTTCGATATATTTTCTTTTCGTCTTCTTAAAAATGGAAGCAATCTTTGTTTCAACGTGCAAATGGCATACAGCAAAATAATGCAAATTCCATACGGTTAAGGAAGAAGCCATTTTTTCCAGCGTTCTAAGCGAGACGTTAATGATTTTGCCCAATGAAAGAGACTTTTTTTTTCAAAAATTATAATAGGTTCACGTTGCTCTTAGAAATTTTCATAGTGAACTGTAACATTGATTACGAGACGCTAATGTTACTTCAATGCAATTCGTTAAATGATTTTTCTTTTTTTTATGTAAATACCAATGGCATTAGCTGGTTAAATACACAATTCCGTCTTGTACGGTTTAAAGGAAAACAAAGAGTCCGTTCTGATAAATAAAAAAGTTTAATTCTGGTTTATGAAGATAGCAAAAGTAAAGGAAAATTTATAAAATTACGAGTGTATAAAAATATTTTCATATTTTAAACCACTAACAACATTGTGGGTGAGGCTTTGAATACATTTACTGTATCCCCTTGTGGGGTTTCAGTTCTGGTGCTCTAGAAAGTGTGGTGTCACTCTTTCATTGCCATTACTCCCAGACTGACTCTGACCTAGAGAAGTAGTATTTGTCAGAATCCTATCTCTGGGTCAAATAAATCTAATTGAAAAGTATTCGTATGAGAAAGGATTATTTGAAACCATAAAACTGTGTGTGAGTTATTTGGATTAAGAATAATTACTTAAAGCTATAATTGTTTACAAATAATTATCATTCGGTATTTGAAAAGGGCTATTGTCCAAATGAATAGAGTGTTCGCCAATAGTCCGGGAGACCGGGGTTCAATCCTTGCTCGACTCAAAATTAGATACTTGATGCTGCCTTCCTTAATATTCATCATTAAAAGATACGGATCAAGGGTAAAGTGGAGCAGTCCAGGGAATGGAGTAACGCCCTCTCTTACACCTTGGTGTATTAGCTATCGAAAAAGGAGCTTTCGTGTCACCCTTGACGAAGGTTGCCAATTTTACTTTATTTTATATCCCCTGCGAAAGCGTAAGACACCCCCAAAAAGGAATGTTTTAGATATGACTCTTAATTTCATCTAATAGTAAGACTCCTGTTCTGGAAATCTATTGAGTGTGAAGTACGCTTTCATTGAATTACTACTGGGTCCACTCTGACCTGGAGTGGCAATTCTAGTTAGCGTCCTATGTATGGCTCAAATAGATTTGTTATAAAATTATTCCTATTCGATAGGACCGGGTACAAAAATAAGTCTTAAAAAACAACTACACAAATGAGGGTATAAAGAAACAATGAAGGCAACTCCCTTACTTCTAGGCATAAAATACTCCAAGACGGGTTGACATGTCGTTAAAATCGATTAATCAATTAATAAGGATTCATAGGAAATCTTTCGAGATTTACTGTGAGCTTTTTTTTGGGGGGGGGTATATAATGCTTTACCCATCTTATCGACGATTCTAACACTTATGAAAGTTTTCGAAGACTGGTGGTCAGGTTTTAATTTGCGTTTTAAAGAGAGAAGATATAGAAGTTCTCAGTAAATGGCAGCAATTAACAAAATTTTAATACTGTTGTTACATTACAAATTAATTAGCTGGAAAAGACTCTTTTCCTAAACTTTCAGCGCTGATTAATGCCATTTCTTACCTTTTTTTTATTTCATTCGTTATTCCTTTGCAACTATTTAACTAACATTTCACACTATGCATTTTCCTCTATCCTTGGTATGGGCCTGACACACATACATTTTTGCACACACACACACACACACACAGAGATAGATAGATTTACCGAACCACTTTGTACGGCAGGATGCTACACAAGGGCAAGTTTTCATCGGAGTTTAACAAGTTTGAATCCAGAGTTTTTCTTCGCCTAGACTGATTTCCATGTCAAGTTTAAAGAGCCCTACTATATATATATATCTGAAAAGAAAATAATTCATATATTTTCCAAGGCTGTTAGTGCTATCTAGAATTTAATCTATTGTTTCATTTTCATTTTCATTTTCATATGGTGGTGTCCTCGAGGTGTAATGGTTAAAGCGATGGACTGCGGAATCGTAGTAAGCGCGTTCGAACTCCAGTTGCTCTATTACGTTCACTTTCGGGCAAATACCCTTGTGAAAGGTATGAACCCCCTTATCCTATCAGCGATGGGTTAAATTGTACCACTACTGTTCTTCTAGGAGAATGGCTTTGGCATGAAATAACCTACAAAGGTTGATATGCCATTAAACAAAGAAACCAAACCTTTTCCTGCGAGCACCTGCCTGTGAATTTTACCTCTGCTACGTATATATATATATATATATATATATATATATATATATATATATATATATAATTACAGAGTTTCGATGCTGTAAATTTTGATAGTAAGTATAATACAACTAACCTAAGATGTTTTTGTCTTAAGTCAACTTTGGCAAGGTTAAGTTGTAAATTTTCTTGAGTCAATTTTGGCTTAGGTAATTGTAATTGTCTCTTGTCAAATTTAGTTAAGATAAGCTGTAAATTTTCTTGAGCAAAATTTGTTTTAAGTAAGCTGTAAATTATCTTGAACAAAATTTGGGTAAAGTAAGGTGTAAATTTTCTTGAGTTAAATTTGGCTACATTAAGTTGTAAATTGTCTTGAGTCAAATTTGTCTAAGCTGTGTTGTGTAAGTTGTGTTGATTCAAATTTGGCTAAGCCAAGTTGTCTTGAGTTAAAAGCTTAGCCAAATTTGACTCTAGAAAATTTGTCTTGAATCAAATTTGGCTAAGCTAAGCAAAATCAAGTGTTATGCTACGACGAGAATAAAGAGTTGAATCTTTTACCCTGAAATAAGTACTTAAGTCAAAGAAAAAAAGCGATTTCAACCGGTAAACGATTTCCTTACAATGGAACGGAAAATATGACTCCTTATGGTCTTTTGCCAAAACAGACGAAAGGAAAGAAATATCGACAATCTCTCTACCACTAGACACTGAGCTCAATCGAATTTTTTCGGTTTTTTTATCGATAATTCTCTCAAGTAGAAAATGTGGAGTACGCAGATCTAAAAAAAGAAATATATTTTTCCCGAGGAGCAGAAAATAGATTGTCGTTAAATGCAGAAAGGTTGAAACTGCCGCTTATCTAATATCTACTCTGTAAGAACTAATGTATGTGTGCATTTGCATTTGATCTGATATCGATATTTATGAGCTTAGCGCTAAGTAGGGTGGTGAAAGGGCATCTTAGCGGTGGGAATAACGTGGAAGAAAATTGCATCCTGCTAGTGTTCTATGCAAGGAATGCTTACAAACTTCAACGTCTAATATCAGCCTGACTTTGTCTCAAACATCATTTACGTAAAAGTTTCTTCAGCTTTCTCGAATCTCTCGTTTTGTCCCCAGCCAACTTCACCCTCACATCTCTTCGTATTTTACTTAACCCGGGTTTTTTTACAATATACTCATGTATTTTGGAGGCGGGTTTAGTGTAACGGTTATCGTCGTAGGAAATTGAATCGGCGACACTAGTTAAATAAACTGGTCCAGGCTACCTGCATTTCATTTCGTGCTATTCATCTGTTTTCTTTCGATGCTTTTTGTGTACCAGCGCAAAAGGTACACGCTGAAAATCACTGCCACTCACACTCACGCACACACACACACACAGACACATATATACTCTCTCTCTCACAATCTCTCCCCTTCTCTCTCTCTCTCATTTACTCTTGGTCATAATTCTTTCTTCTTTCTTTGCCCGTACACCTTTATTCAATCTGTTTCGATTATCACACATCTCTTTGTATTTCACTCAACCAGGGTTTTGTTTCTCTTGCTCATTCCCCAAAAAGTAACAATATACTCATGCATTTAGGAGGCGAGTCTAGCGTAACGGTTATCGTCGTAGGAAATCGAAGCGGCGACACTTGTTAAAAACCTGGACAAGGCTACCTGGGTTTCATTTCGTGCCCTTGAGAAAAGTATGAATCAATTTTTCTCCCTCAAGCGATGAACAAATAGTTGGCCGACTGGGTTCTTTAGTCAAATTTGACTCGACAACATAAAACTTATGAGAGCCAAATTTGACTCAAGACAATACTAACTTATAACGTTTTAGCTTGGGAACGGCATTAGTCCATCTGTTCTCCTAGATATATGTACATAATAGAGCAGTAAGTTCTTTAGCCTGGGTTAGCCAACCAATCTTGAAGAAAGAAAACTGATTCCAAACTAGCTTTATTCCACTCAAATTTGACATCCTACTCGTGGCAAAGAAGTAGAGTAAATACATTCTCGTGAATAAGTCGATCTTTGATTTATAATCACAAAATCATTACTTAGGGAATGAAAACAGAGGTTGCAGCCAGTCTTTCAACTTATATCTGAATTTCGACCTTGTTTAGGTTGAAATCAATCTTTTTACTACAGCTTATATCTTCAAAAATTCGACCTAAAGACAAGTACAAATAGTAACTCTCTTTCTCGTTCAGTGATTTTCTTTCAACTCATAAGTTCGCTCCCAAGTCACATCCTTTAAAAGTTACTACGGCTACTTACCTCTCATATCATAAACCTTACAAGTAAGACATACTGGGTACTTACTTCGTAAGGACGAACTCCTAATTGACAGTCTCCTATAGACTCCTACACATGGACACTCTACTGTTGGCCGACTTTCATTCATCAGCTTTGAGCGATGACCGATAGGAAAGGATAGCAAAATTCCATGCTCTGATCACATCCTGATGATGACGATGAAAAATTCTTACGATTTACGATGACACATATAGCTCAACAGGACAATAGTATAGAAACTTAGGACTTTTCCTATGAGTTATGAGGCGGGGAATTTCTCCAGATGGACCACTATCACAGTCAGCCATGAGAATAAAGGTTTTTGCAACTACTTGAACAATGACAGTAGTTATAGAAGTGTGATTTTCTCTGATAGGACACCAGTTGCAGTCGACGATAGAAATAAGAGCGTCTTGCTGTTTCTGCATAAGCAAATAAAATAGATACGGGAGAATCAGCATTCGTGCTGACAGTAGGGATTCCTTTGAATCTGTCTCTGTCTCTCTCTCTCTCTCTCTCTCTCACAATCTGTCTCTATCGGTCATCGCTCTCTCATCAGCATCCAATGTCTGTTTAGAACAACACCCAGTATCCTTGTGTAGTTACCATCTAGTTTTTTTTGCAAGCGTTTCGTTAGATTCCAAGTAGTGCAACCATACAGTACTACTGGCATGGCTACAGCTTAGAAGAATTCCCGTTTTATCTCAGAGAGATTAGATTTTCAAACGATCAATAACCTGTTAATAGCAGTCCTATTTTACCTATGTGTGTGGCTTTTTTCACACTTCCAAGGCCACTATTGAGACATGCTAGTCAAAAGATATTTAGAAGATATCTGGCAATGGGTTAAAACACAAGAAACAGCTTTCAATGACTTGAGTGGGTGCATTATTGCTAAGTAGACTAAGCTGAATTTTGAACCTATGTCGACGATTTTGCCGGTAAAGAGTCTGTTATTGCATCTTTTGAAACTTAGCGATAACAGAGTGACTAATATTTCCGCTCGACACATGAAGACATGCATATTTTTTCTGCTATTCATCTGTTTTCTTTCGATGCTTTTTGTGTACCTGCGCAAAAAGTACACGCTGAAAATCACAGCCACACACACACGCACACACACACACACACACACACGCATACACACACACACACATACACACACACACACACTCTCTCTCTCTCTCTCTCATTTACTCTTGGTCATAATTCTTTCTTCTTTCTTTGCCCGTACACTTTTATTCAATCTGTCTCGATTATCGTACATCTGCCCCACTTCTAATTCCACCATCTTTTATTCGTTCTCGTTTTGTTTTTTTTGCTTCATTTCTTTGAGGGGGATGTTTTAGTGTGTGTGTGGGGGGAGCTGCAAAACTGCTCAATCATACACACATTGATATGTACGTTGTTACGTGGGCTTACGCAATTTTGTTATTTTTTCCCTCCACGCCTATCGCGGAACTTCTTTTTTAACGGCGGACTTTTGTCTGAATATAATCACATTTTTGTAAAAGGCCGAACAACGAACTCACAAGGATCTTTCAAATCGTCTGGTTGTTTTGTAATCAATCGGAAACAGTAGTTGAAGACAAGAATAAAAGAACAATTAAGTACACGTTAGTTCAAATCTGCAAGGGCAGTTGTGTGCGTGTGTGTGTGTGTGTGTGTGTGTGTGTGTATTGAACAGTAATTACATCGCTTCTATATTTCTGAACACCGTACAAACGTGTTCCTTACAATGAAGGAACGTAACGCCCGTTTCATGTGTGTTGGTATTGATGAATCTTTGTGTTCAAAAATGCGCCTATTAGCTTGTATCTGTATAGACATGAACTTTCCTACTCGAAAGGAAATGGGTATATACTTATTCACTGAGCTTTGCTTAGTTGTGGCATAAGGCAAGAAGTATGAGACACCCAGTTGGACTCGAACTCACAAATAATGATCCGCCTTACACCTTTATGCGAAAGGTTTATGTGCACTCTCGGGGGGGGAGAAGCTCCCTCTCGCTCTGTAACTGAACAAATTGATTTTTACATTAACCTCACTTTTAATCAATTGAAAGCCATATCAACATACGCATGGGGAAGGTGTGGACTGATATTTCAGATTTTCGGTCATGTGGAAATCTGATATCTCTAATAAAATACAACAGTATTTCTTCCAATAATGGTAGTGTCAATACGACTATATGGATGCACCACCTGGACTCTAACTCAACATATGGAGAAAAAACTAGAATACCGCGGGCTGTTTTGAGGAAATCCTGGAAGCAGCACTCGATAAAACAGCAGCTGTACGGCTACTTATATTCCTTTGTACAAGCCATCCAAGTAAGACGAGCACGCCATGCTTAGACACTAATGGGAAAGTAAGGACACACTAGGAAGAGACAAAACAGCGGTTACTTGGTAATTTATATCTCATACAACAAACCATCCAAGTAAGATATACTGGACACGCTGGCCACTGATAGAGAAATCAGGACGAACTCATAAGTGATATTCTCTCAAGGACACAAAAGATTTGGCTTACGAACAAAGACTAGCATACATCAGCTCTGTGTGCAAACTGGATGCCATCTAGAGGATCTGCCAGCAGCAATGGACGATACGGACGGATGGGCTTCATGCTATCGGTACCACTTGATGAAGATGATATATATATATATATATATATATATGTGTGTGTGTGTGTGTGTGTGTGTGTGTGTGTGTGTGTGTTAACGAGGGTCGTTCAAAAGATTTCTAAGCTTCATCAAGAAAGAAAAGAACATTTTTTGTGACAACTTAATACCACTTTTTATTAAACTAGAAAAATGAATCCAGAGGTCTGTCTCAGTTTCTGTGCAGGTGAGGCCTGTACACACGTAAGTGCTATATGACAAATGTAAAATCTAAGCATGACGCTTCTGTTTATATATATATATATATATATATATATATATATATATATATATATATATATATATATATATAAGATACCAAAATTACTACCTTACAAATAGTCTCAAGGATATTGAATATGGTATTTAATTATTGCGGAGAGCTAGTTACAACTTGATCTCCAATAAAACCCGTCAAACACTACTACTGTGAAAACCTCAATGAGTAGAAAATTATAAAAAAAAGCAATGGAATAGCATCGATTGACCTCAGCCAAGTCGTACCTGAACAAAAGAACCTTGAAATAAAAGACACGGATAAAAAAATAACTTGTGAGTGTCAAACCAACCCACCGACATAACGACCTTACGCCCCACTCGTCTGTGTATAAATGGCAAGACTCGACGTGCATTTAGCGGAATAAGGAGTACAGTCAAGCATGAAATATTAATGGCATGTCTAGCCATAATACTTTGTCAAAAACAAGTTGAACGCTTTGTTCTCTTCCTCCCTCCTCCCTCTCTCTCTCTCTCTCTCTCTCTCTCTCTCTCTCTCTGTATGTGTTGAATTAACCAATAGGACTATTAATAACATTCCCGATACGACGACCACAAAAAAGGATATGACTCATTTAATCCTTAGAAGCCAAGAAGCCGGTATTTGGTTTCTTTGTTTAATGGCATATCAACATTCATGGGTTATATAATACCAAAGACAGCATTGTTGAAGGACAGTTGTGGTACTATTTAACCCATAGCTGATGGGGATAAGGGGGTTCATACCTTTCGCCAAGGGTATTAGTCCCATGTTAATGTAATAGCACGAATGGAGTTCAAATTCGCTTACTGCGATGTCGCAGTCTAATATTTTAGCCATTACGCCACATGGGCACCCACACAGCTGTTATTTATGCTGCTATTGGGAAGTACATGTTCAATGCAATCGTTGTAATGTTGTTATTTAAAAGCCAGTAGGCTTTTAAATAACAGATGACATTTTACCTTTTCAGCCATTTCCCCATAGAGGAATCTAATGGTTATTAAAGGGGCTGTGTGGAAGACGAGCAAGCTCAGATTTGTGTTAAGAAAAGCTTTTGACCAGTTATTTAATTGATTCATTTTCACGGCATGTCAACCTGTCCACAGTTATTTTATAAAATTTGGGAATCGCGTTCATTGTACGTTCATACTTATCATGTACAAATAATTTGCACGCAGTTGTATAGTTTCAAGTATTCCAACCTAATACAAATAATTATATGGTTTCAAGTAATTATTTCTATCTAATAATAGTAATTTGTTTGCAGACTGTTGTATGGTTACAACAAACCAATGAAAATCCGAAATAACTGTGGCTTCAGGTAACTATTCTCAATACAATTAAATTAAAATTCTATGTCATTATGTATTCCTGTCGAATACGAATAATTTTCAAACGGAACTTTTTGACCCATAAATGGGACTCTAAAAGGTATTATTACTCCGAATCAAACTGGACCAAGTAGTAATAGTGACGAAGAGATACTCCATATTCTCTAAAATCTCTAGAAAGGAAGTTTTGTGTCAATTCTAGGACACTTGGGACGAGTTATGTGTACTTGTCCCATAAACTGCCGAGGTTAGTCTTATGGCGAAGATTAAATATAAAACCTACCAAGAGAATTGTAGTGTTACAGGCTTTTCAAAGAAAGTTGGCGGAGACGAACAGATAAAGACGAGATGAATATGTGACGAAGAGTCAATCTCAGGAAAAGAAAAGCTAAACACGTGGTCACAGAAAAATCCCATTCATTTTGTTGCCGATGTTATAAACAATTTCCCTCTTAACCGGCCATAAAAACAGAAAGACACGAAATGGTTTTTTTCGAGTCGATCAAGGAAAGATGTATTCTTTGTCAAATCGTGACCCAGCCTTAATGGGGGAGGGTAGTTTCACTTCGTCCTGAAATTTGAATCATTATTTGTCGTTCTCCCAGTAAATAAGTGACTGATCCTTCTCAAGAATCCCCTAGTCTTGTGTTTGACCATTTCTCACACATAGATCGACAGTTCTCGTGATCGATTTTTTGTTGACGGCACTCACCTTGGCACCAGGATCACTATAAATGGGTGTGACCACCACATTACACAATTCAATCATCACCAAAAATCTCATTATATATATATATATATATATATATATATATATATATATATATATATATATAGGTTAATTATTTATAATTATAAATAAAGTAAAGATGGCGACCGTAGTCGAAGGAAACCCTAAGGCTACCTTTTCATTATCTACTACACTGAGGTGTAGGGGAGGCTGCAACTACTTTCCTTGGATTTCTCCATTTTATTCTTGATCCGTTATTTATAGTGTTAAGCAAGGAGGTATCGAGTACCATTTTTTAGTCCTTGGTATGACTCAACCTGGGATCACCTGGGCTATTGGCGAACACTCTACCCACTAGATATGGGCCGGTATAGTCAACGAAAAAATACAACGAGGTGCAGAGCAGAGTAAATAAAAGTTCATGAAGAAGATAGACTTACTATATAAGTAAAAACGGGTATTTTTATAATGCACACTTATGGCGACTAAAAGATTAAGGCTTAATAACGATTCTCAGATGATTTAAAAATGAATAGTACTGCTCACCGGAACACTGCGTAACAATGAGTATTTACTCACACAGAACCTCGTTGCTGTATATTAAAATCACGTGCAAATAGAGTGATGTTACTCTGGAAGGAGACGGCGTAAGGGGACATTTTTTGAGCAGGCACTTTGAAATTACCCTAGATTTTTTATTAAATAATATCACCTGTTAAGGAAAACTTACTATATTTACTCTTTCTACTAAGCGCAACATACATTTTTTCACCTTTCCTTATATGCTGATGCCCTTTTAAATATTTCAACTTCACCTTGAATGCTTCATCGACAAGTTTTATCTTTCTTTTCTCAAATGTATTTGAATAGTGTAGTACTATAATACACACACACACGCGCGCACACACACACGTATATATATATATATATATATATATATATATATATATATATATATATATATATGCGTCATTCAATAAACAAGAGGAATTTTTTTGGAAAAAACAAAAAAAGATTTTTGAATAAATGTCCACTCTACATTGTTTGGAATAGATTTATAGCAAAAATTATCATCTCGTAAAAATATTTGTTTTGAGGCTATTCAAAATGGTGACAAATCAGAGTGCTCCAGTCTTGAACCAAGGTCTGTCATCAAATATTTGGTCTCTGATATATATATATATATATATATATATATATATATATATAGAGAGAGAGAGAGAGAGAGAGAGAGAAAGAGAGAGTAGGAGTCGATGGATTTATATAATTGGAAATCCAAAATGTCCATAAAACAATAAACTTGATATATCTTCAAAATAATTTTCAATGTAACTTATGATATCCAATATTTCTTAAATTTCTAAGGTTTATTATTTGCATTTGGACTCTTGCTTCCGTGCGAAATTTTAAAAAAGCATTAGATATTAAAAATTCACCTTGAATATAAAAAAATTAAAACACTTGAAAAGGTACAAACTGACTGCCTAATTTTTACTTAACAAAACATTACGCTCAGTGTTCAAGTACGCTACATTTTCCCATCGAATTAATTGAACATCCGTAAAGTTAATCTTGATTGGGACAAATGTATTAACATGCAGTGGTAAAGATCATCGTTGAAACTTATTTTTATGCCTGTATTTTTACACTAGCTTTGATTTTTAAACATTTTAAAATGTACACACACACACACACACATATATATATATATATGTGTGTGTGTGTGTGTGTGTGTGTGTGTAGTGCATTCAATAAGTTTCCAGACTTTTTTGTACAGGCATTTAGAATTGTCGCAAACTCTTAAAAATTCTGAATGTTATCGCTATACATCTTATGAGATGACTGACCAATTTTTATGATTTCAGGTTTAAATGAATAGCGACAGCAGCAATTGGAATACACCCTACTAAAGCTTGATTGTCACAGCTGGTGAATTTTAAAAAATGCAATCTGGACTTTAGAAGAACGATATGCAATAAAATTCTGTTTTAAACTTGGAAAAAATGATGCCACAGAAACGTATGGAATGCTTCAGACTGCTTTTGGAGCATCTTGCATGAATCGAGCATCAGTTTTTGAGTGGCAGAAGAGATTCAAGGAAGGCAGGGAGTCTGTGAGGGATGATGAGAGGTGTGGGAAGAGTAAGGAAGTCAATACACCAGAGTTGATTGGCCAAAGGGTTAGGGTTAGGATTACTATGTTGAGGTTGTAAGGGAGTTCAGGAAGAGATTCCGTCGGAAGAGGCCAGCACTCTTCAAATCGGATCAGTGGCATTTCCAACAAGACAACGCACCAGTTCACAACTCCATCCTTGTCGTAGACTATTTGACCAAGATGGGCATCAAGACATTTCCTCACCCTCCCTATAGTCCAGACCTTGTTCCCTGTGACTTTTGCTTATTCCCTAAACTCATAGGCTGTCGTTATGAGACAACTGAGGAGATGAAAGAGGCTGTGACGAAGGTCATTGACACACTCATACAAGAGGACTTCCATGGGGCCTTCCAGAAGTTGTTGGAACGGTACAACAAGTGCATTGCAACCGGGGGAGATTACTTCGAAGGGGATTAGAGTTTCATGTGTGTACTATCAATAAAAGTGTCCATACGAAAAAAGTCTGGAAACTTATTTAATGATCCTCGTATATAGGATCAATTGGCCAAATGAGTTGAGTGTTCACCAATGGTCTGGGAGACTGGGGTTCAATCCCAGGCCGAGTCATCGCATAGACTCAAACAATGGTACTTGATACCGCCTTGTTTAACACTCGGCAATTTAAGGTAAGGATCAAGGGTAGTGGAACAATTCAGGGAATGGAGTAGCGCCCTCCTCTACACCTTGGTGTAGTAGCAGTAGAAAAGGAAGCTTTCAGGCTACCCTCAACTAAGGTTGCTAACAACAACTTATATACATTATCATAACTGCTCTGGTTTAAAACGCCCTACTGCTTACTCTTATCCTCATCTTCTCCAAGGAGATCTCAGAATCAATAAGAAATACAAAGCCATAACTCTTTCTACTATAGCTGCTGAGGTTTATAATGCCCTGCTTATCAATCGTATCCTCTCCCTCCCCAAAAAAGGAGACCTCTGAATTAATAAGAACTACAGAGTCATAATACTTCCTACGATAGCTGCTGGGGTTTATAATGCCTTATAATCAGAAAGAAGAAATTGATCCACAACTTCTCAGATTCTGATTATCCGTCAAATCATTGAAGGAGTACGTGATATAAATCTTGAGGTAAAATTTTTGTTAGGAGACTTCTCCAGGACATTTTATGTATCTGGCTAATGGTCTCCTCAAAGAAACAGCATTATGATGAGGCTCTGTAAGTTCACGAAAGCAATAATTAGTTCTCCGAAGGCGAAACTAATTTCTTTGACATCGTCACTGGAATCTTTCAAGGAGATTCATTACCATCATATATACTTATAATCTGTGTAGATTACGCACTATGTCAATAGATTTAATTTAAGAAAATAGTTTCCCACTAAAAATGGCAAGAAACAGACGATATCCGTGGAAACTATCACGGATGCTGATTAATCATGATCTAGCACACCTCCCCAAACTGAATCCTTGTTGCATAGCCTAGATCAAGCTGCAAGAAGCATTAGGCTCTATGTGAACTCAGATAAAACAGAGTTATTATGTTTTAAACAAAATGGAGCCATATTCAGATTAATTGGCAAGCCACTGAAATTAGTAGACCATTTTATATACCTCGGTTGTAGTATCTTATATACAGAAAGTGATGTCAGTGTACGTATATGAAAAGTATGGACTGATATTGATCGGTAATTGATCATACCGAAATCTGATCTTTCAGATACAATAAAACGGCAATTCAGCTAAGCAGTAGCCGTTTCGGTACTACGACATGGTTGCACCAACTGTACTCTAACGAAACACTTCAGGAAAAAAGCTAGAGGGGAACTACTCTCGGATGATACGTGCTGTTCTGAACAAACTCCTGAAGCAACACCGTACAAAACAGCAACTATACGGTGACTTATCTCACAAACCATCCAAAGAGATAAGACATGCTGGGCACTGCAGGAGAAGCAAAGACGAACTTATAAGCGTTCTCTAATGGACTCCTTCACATGTACTCACTAGTGTTGGTAGACATGCAAAATCTTATATGAGCTCTGTACAATCTGGTTGCTGTCTAGAGGACCTGCCAATAGAGATGGCCGATAGGGACGGATGGCGAAACAATCAGAATAGAATTGAAATTCTTCCCTCTTTCCTAAACAGGAGTCTCAACATCAGCATAAAACGCTGTTACATAAAAAGCTAACACTTCATTGATTGTCTCAGCAGATTTAATATTTGATGTTACTGCGTAACATAGTTTCTTCCAAGAACCACTTCAATATTTTCGCTGTATTTTACCAATGTCAACGAGTTTAAAACGTGACTGAAGGAATTGAGAGAATAGACAGTGGAATGTTTAACGCTTGTATGTTTTGTTTTGTTTTTTGTTGTTGTTGTTGTTGTTGTTGTTGTTTTTTAACGTGTTAAATATTTCTTTTGAAGCATATCTTGTTATATTTACTTTTCATTTTGTGTTGAAGAGAGGATGATTTTTATGCCACTACGAATGAATTGGCGAACACTGACAAGAATGTGTAACCCTGACTGGACGCTCTCGCTCTCTCTCTCTTTCGCTCGCTCGCTCGCTCGCTCGCAGTAAATCTTGATTCCAGTCGTGAGAGATAAAATGTTCAGGGCCAGGTGTCAGTCACAAGCCGATTTACTTACTGATTGTAATAAATGAAACTGGGCACCTGGTGCAGATATTTCAGTGTCTCTTCCGGGGTGGGAAAAAAGGTAATTCTTTGCACCTATTTTCCTAGAAGTTGATTATTAACACCGCTCGCCTCTCACGGCATTTGCAGGTTTGGCTCAGTGATTGAAACAGCGGAGTACTAGTCAAAATCAGAGACCCTTCATAGTCTCAGAGCGGAATACAGACAAATTCAATGCACAAAAAATCACTGCTTATACGTATGTATATGTGTATACAAGTTGCAAACCTAAAACTTCGGAAAATTTAACCATAACGCTTATTTTTCACTTTTCTTCGAAGTAATCTTTTTGGGCATGTTAGCCTCAGACGCTGGCGCAGAAAGAGTTCTCTTCAAAAACGGCAGTGGTAAAAGTTCGTACGACAGTCTGTTTGAGGACTTTGTTAAAATTTATTGCATTTTTGGCTAACACTTGGTATATCATCATCAACCAGTCGGGCTAATAGTTCCCTGATTCTCTCTCTCTCTTTCTCTCTCTCTCTCTCTCTCTCTCTCTCTCTCCCCCCATACGCCCGTATCATCTATGGCTTTTGGAATGCCCTTTAAACTGCATCTAGTGTCCGCATAGAGCTAATGTATGTAAATTCATGTTAGATAACTCTAGTGCATTCATGTGTTGGAGTCCATGAGTGAACGTTGCTTCTGAGTTCGTTCTTACTTCTCCAGCAGGAGCCAGCATGTTTTGTTCATCTACTTTGGATGGTTTGTGAGATGGGAGATAAGTGTCCGTTTCGTTGGTGTTTTGTAGAGAGCTACTTCAAGAATTTGTTCAAAAAAGCACGTAGTATTCTTGTATAATTCTCTTCAAAAATACCGTTTTATTTTATCAGAGATATTCGATTTCAATATGATCAGTAACCTTGCAGTCACAGTCCACACCTTCCCTATGTGAATGTTGACATCACTTTCAGTAAATGAGATATTGCTGCCGAGATATGTGAACTGGTCCACTAATTTCAGAGGCTTATCACTTAAAGTGGAGAAACTTCTTGTCTAAAATACATCAACTCCGTTTTATTTGAGTTCAATGTCTCTTTCGGTTTGCAGTGGGGATTGTATTTGCGAGAATCGCTTGATTATCTGTATAATCTACATGTCAATGTTTCTGTGTCTTGCCTTTTTTTTTTAATCTGAAGCCATTTTCTTCCATTAGATCTCATCATCATCACCCTGTCGCGCCGCCAGCGCGGATATCCCTGACCCTCTCTCGCCATTTCTCCCTATCATTCATCGCCTCCGGCAGGTCTTCAGGGTTACATCCTGTGTCCTCACATAGTTGCTGCATGTAAGTTTGTGCTGGTCGTCCTACTTTTGCGCATCCATATGTGGGGGTCCACAGGAGTACATCGCTTATGAGCTCGTCCTTGCTTCTCCAGCAGTGTCCCGCGTGTCTGGCTCGTCTGACTTGTATAGTTTTCGTGATGGGGGGCAAGTGTCCGTATAGTTGGAGTCTCGTGGGGTGTTGTCGCCAGGACTTGTTTAATACTGCTCTCAACATTCTTGTGTAATTTCCGTCTAGTTTCCTCTCCAGCCGCTTCGTTAGCGTCCATGTGGTGCATCCATATAGCAGTATCGACACAACCGCTGCCTGGAAGAAACTGCGTTTCATTTTATCAGTTAGGTCCGACTTCCATATGATCGAGAGCCTATCGATAGCTGTCCATGCCTTCGTCAGTCGTGTGTCGATGTCTTTTTCGGTTGATGAGACGCTACTTCCTAGGTAGGTGAATTTGTCTACTAGTTTCAGAGAGGCTCCGTCTAGTGTGGCAATGTTGCCCGTTTGGTTGTAACACATATATTCAGTTTTGTTTGCATTGACATGGAGGCCAATGCCAGCTGCGGCTCGTTCCAGACTATGCAGTAGTGTCTCTGCTTGATTAGGCGTATTCGCTAGTAACGCCAAGTCATCAGCGTAGTCGGCGTCCGTGATTGTTTTTGCGGGGTACCTTTTGCTTCTTCTCTTAGTCAGCTCGAAGCCATTTTCTCTGATTTTGTCGATCGAAGTCCTAAGCACATAGTCTAGACAGATGATAAAGAGGTACGGGGCTAGTGTGTCTCCTTGTAGTACTCCTGCAACAATGTCGAAGTATTCCGTGTCTCCATCTGGTGAACGTACTTTCACTTTGGTGTTTCTGTAGAGAATCATTATCGCTGCTACTGTTTCTTTTGGAAGGCCGTATGCTAGTAGGATTTGCTCCATCTTCCCTCTGTGTATGGAATCGAAGGCCTTGGTAAAGTCGACAAATAGTAATGTCGCCTGTAAGTTTTTTGCCCGAACGCCTTCAAGGATTCTACGGATGGTCAGTATTTGTGAGGTTGTGGATCTATTTCTCCGGAAGCCGTTTTTGTTTTTCTTAAGGATGTTGTCTATTTTGGGTTCTATGCGGTTTCGTAGTAGGGCATTGTAGATTTTGGCTGCTATGGATGTAAGTGTTATCCCTCGGTAGTTCTTGGCTAGTCCGAGGTCGCCTTTTTTAGGGAATGGAAGGATGCATCCCTTCGTCCATCTTTCTATCCTATTTTGACTATAGACTGCGTTGCATTGCCGGAGCAGTATATCGTCGAATTGTCTAGTCTTCCACACTTCTGGGGGGATCTCGTCTCGCCCTGCTGCTTTCCTATTTTTGATTCTTCTGAGAACTGAGTCGAGTTCTTCTTTGGTGAAAGGACCTAGTTTAACGTCTAATTGCTTACTAATAATTCTGGTGATCGGTTCATCCGTTATTTCCGGTGGGTTTCCTAGTAGATTTTTGAAATGCTGTTCCCACAGTTTTACTCTTTCTTGTTGGCTTGCAGCTTTCAATTTTGCTTTGGCTGTGCTCTTCCTTCTACTTACTTCGTTTATTGTTTGCCAGGCTATCCTAGATTGTCTATCTTCCACCGAGTCTCTAATCTTATCTATCTGATTTTGTATGTATTCTGCCTGTTCTTTTAGATATAGTCCTGTTAATTGATGTTGAGCCTTTTCTAGTTTTCGTGCATTTGTGTTTGTTGGGTTCTTTTGATAGCTTTTGGAGGCAGTTTTCTCAAGTGTACGTTTTTCTCTAACCGCTGGCGTTTCCCAAGGGGCTCTATATTTAGTTCTAGGTTTTGTTGGAATACACTTTGCTGCCGCCTCAAGGTGTGCTTCTACAAAATTTTCATATTCGTCATTTGGGGTACCTTTTTCTGCCTTCTCTTGTAGTGCTTCGAATCTGTTTCTTAATTCTAATGCATATCTATCTCTAATATCTCTGTTGTTGAGTAGGGCCCAGTCATAGTGCTTGGTTGTCGCTTTACGTGTGGCGTTTTTTCGTAGGCTTAGACGTACTTTGGCCGTAACTATTCGATGATCGGAGGACACACCCTCGAAAGAGGAGTATGCCTCGCAATTCATCGCACTGTTTTTCCATTTCCCGTTTATAAGGACGTAGTCTATCTGTGCTTTACTCTTATTCGCGTATGTGTAGGTCCATGGACCATTAGATCTACTGGCGTAATACATAATCTAGCCCGATTATAAACATATACGGTGGTATAGGAAGCGCCCGTAGAGTAATGTCGTAGGAAATTGAGTCGGCAACTCGTATTCAAATCCTGAACGAGGTTGTTTGCATTTCACAGAGCGCTAATACTCTTGGGAAAGGTATAAATCCAACTATTTTTACTATGGGTAAATAGTAGAGCAGATGATTCGAAGGGTAGTCGGAATCTGTGATGAAGGATCTATTTCTCCGAAAGCCTTTCTGATTCTTCCGAAGACTTTTCTCGACTTCAGATCTGATACGATTCAAAAGCGAGGCATAAAAAAGACCTTAGCAGTTTTAGCAGTAAGTGGTGTCTCTCTGTAGTTCTTATTGATTTCGAGGTTGCTTTCCTTTGTTGTATAGTCATATGCAGATTCATGAGGAACACGACGACACAATAAAGACGAGCGATACAGTCTTTTAGAAAAATATACCTCTCACTTTGTTTGAAAGGTTGCGTGTGAGAGGGAGTTGGAGACCGAACAGAACTGCAACATATTGATCCTCACTCTTATGGCCATCAGCGTCTCTTTCCCGCTCTCCAAGGCTGCTCAACCTGAGGCCTGGGGGCCCACTCTGCTGGGTGCAGGCTTCCTCTACCGCATCTTGTCACCAACGGGTCTGGTCTCCAAACTAACTGACTTCCCGTCTTCACCGAGTTTTATAATAGTTCAATCGACCACTCAATATCTCCCCATAAGTGGCCATCGGGATGTGTCACTTCCACTGTCCTTGGAATGGCATGTTTGATTGTCATCGAGCGGAAATAACTGTCATACAGTTCACAGGTCACTCTCTTCCGGTGCATCAGTCTGACCGTACCGTGGGAATTTACCTTGTCCCATATTGTCTGCCAAGCCCGCCTACGCCAATCGAATATGCAATTTCCGTGTCTTTGGAATAGCATGTTTGGCCGGGTCGAAGGTCAATCTACCACACCTTGGGGAAGTGGGGGATACAGCCTTTTGTCCATTTCTCTATTGTGTTTTCCTTAAATACGGAGTTGCTTAATCGAAGAAGTATGTCGTCAAATTTTCTTGTCTTTCATACTTCCGGGGGTATATCGTCAAAGCATGCAGATTTTCTGCTTTTAATTTCTTTTCAGAGCTACATCAAGTACTTCCTTCGTAAATTGTTCTAGTTTGATGTTTAGTTGGCTATCAATGACTTTTTCCTTAGATTTATTTGTAATTTCAGAAGGGTTTTCAAGCTGATACTTGAAATATTCTTTCCACTCCTAAAGTCTCTCTTTTTGGCTTGTAGCTTTTTAGCTTGTTATCTTTTTTTTCCCCTCTCGAAGTGCTTTTCCATCCGCTTACTTAATTTACTGTCCGCTGAACTAATTGAGATTCTCTATTAACAACCAAACTCCTGATTCAGTTGATTTGGCTTTGAATGTATTTTAGCTGTTCTTTTTGGTATGTGATAATTCTGAGCTTTCTTAAGTTTTTGCACATTGGCATTTGTTGGATTGTTTTTCTTATCTGCAGAGACTTAATATTGAGTTTAAAATTTCAAAACTAAATAAAGATGTAGGCTCAGCTAAGCAACTTATATAATGAAGTGCTAATGTCTAAATATTCAAACAAATTAGTGTCAGGTCTCGATAATTTTGGGTGAAACACTGGATCGTGCAAGTACAACGCCCTCGATAGTCACCTGATCTAGTTTTGTGCAACTTTGCTTTCTGAAGAGAAAAATAGTCTTAAGAATAAGTTCTCATATTGTCGAAAAAGAAATACAACGGCGCTGCTTCAACCCATATCGAAAGAGAAATTTGTCAACAAGGCCAAATTTTAATCTCTTGCACTATTCCCAGCGGATCACCTTTCCCACCAAGTCAATAATATTCCTTTTGTGTCAGTTTTCTACATTCACTTATTATGTGATTAATTGTTTCATATCTATCATCACATAACCTATACTTGCTATTCTTCAGTGTATTGTCAATTTTGGGCTTTGGCATGATTAGTATTCATTGCATTATTTTGGGCTGCCAAATTCCTTTTATGAAGTTTCCATCTGTGTCATTACTTGTGCTGTCTCTTCAGTTTGTTGTTCCAAGTATCCACAGATATGTTTTTCTTCCTATTTTTGTTTTCTTGATTTTTGTATTATTTTCCTGTTTGTCTTTAAGTTATTTTTGTTGATATTGCTGCAAACGGTTGCTATAATAAGCCTTTTCTCTTTTTGTATATTCTTCAAGTCCTTGAATTGTTGTAAGAGGGTGTCCTTGTGGTGTGATGGTTAAAGTCCCGCTACTACGGTCACTTTCAGACAAATACTCTTGGGAAAGGTATGAACCTCCTTATCTTCCCATCTATGGGGTTAAATAATATCACTGCTGTTCTTTTAGAAGGATGGATTTGACAAGAAAGTTGATATGCCATTAAAAACAAAACAACCAAATTGTATTTACGTAATCCTTAATGTTTCCTTTTTCTTTTCTTGTCACGTAGAATCTATGTATGTCATCTCTCGGGTGTAAGATATTGTGAATAATCATCAATTTCCTTGTTATCTCAATTATTCCCCCTTGTTGTATGTGGGAGTTATTTCCTTGTCTATTTTAGGAAAGGTTCAGAATATCTTATAAGGAAGACTGTTCAAGTATTTATTCCTTTGATAAGATTTCTGTCATAAAGTTTGATTTCGAGGAATTTTCTTGTTCTTCTAATGTACTTCTTCCCTTCTCTTCCTTTTATCTTTATTTGCTTGATGGTATCTTCTTTTAAAATTCTCAGATATTAGTATTTTTTCTTTTTCTTTTATATGATCCTAATTCTTTCTTGATTTGGCTGTTCTATTCTTTTCCGTTGTTTCTCTTTTTATTTTCCTTTTCTTAATCAGAAGGGCACATTTTTTTAATTCCAAATGCTATTCCTATGGTTGAAGATTCTGAAAGTTTGTAGAGGCGTTACTGGTTCTTTTTTTTTTCATTCTTGGTTTGGTTTCTTTCTATGTTTTATGACATATCAACCTTCTTAGGTTATTTAATGCCAAAGCAATTCTTCTAGAAGAACAGAAATGGTACTATTTAACCCGTAGCTGGGAGGATAAGCGGCTCCATACCTTTCCATACCTTTCCCAAGTGATAAGCTGGGAGGATAAGCGGCTCCATACCTTTCCGAAAGTGAACGTTATAGCGCGACTGGAGTTCGAACTCACTTACTACGATTTCACAGTCAAGAACTTTAACCATTACACCACTTTCATTCTTGATTAATGTCGTATTATCATCCATGTACACGAAGCAGTTTATCCTTTCCTGCGAATTTGTAAAGTTATAGCATTTATGACATTCCTCCAGTAATTAAGCGGCATCATCGCTATCGCAGTTAATAGTGTTGATGAAAATGTCATTGGAAGATGCCTCTTTGGACTTTTACTTCTGCCTGGGTGTGTCTTCCTGATGTTATATCTCTAGTTTTCCATAGCTCTCATGTTGAAGTTTACGATTTGCTTTGAGATCTTAAACATTTTCAGACATTCTATGATCCATTTTACAGAATCATGTCATATGCTTTTCTCGTAAACTGTCCATGTCATGAGCAAATTAGTTTTTGTCTTTATCGCCTTTAAAAGGTCTTGCTCTTTATAAAATGTCATATCTTCCTCCAGTTGCGACATTGTTTTTGTTCTAGAAATAGCCCGCGGTTTTCAAGTGAGTAGTTTATTTTCACTCATATTTAAAAAAAATTATCTTAATTTTTAATTACTTTTTATCGCAAGTCACTCATGTGTTCAATCTACAACAACGAAGAAGCTGCTTAGATCAGAAATAATAATAACTGATAAGCTCTTGGTGGGAGTCAAACGCACGTACCCTTTGCCCCGAAAAGCTTGGTTAAATCCTCCAGCTATCTTAAGCGTCAGATTAAAGAAAATCAATCGGTTAGAAAAAGCTTAAATTTAACCTTTAATTCTTTAATCTAAATCGTGATTCAAGTTTTGTTAGTTTTTTGTTTTGCTTTTTTTTTATACTTATGATATTAATATTTAATTAATTGAAAGTGTGCAACTACAATAATTTCATTTTTCAATAATAACCTTAAATTATATCTTATAGTTTATAAGTTCGTCATTACTTCCCAAGTAGTGTCTAGCATGTTTCGTTCGTCTTAGATGATTTTTAAATGGAAAGCAAGTGGCGGTACAACTATTGGTTTGTAAGGTGTTACTTCCAGGATTTGTTTAAAACAACACGCAGCATCTTACGCAGTTTCCGTGCATCTTTTTTTTTTCGTTTCGTTAGAGTTTAAGTGATGCAACCATACCGTAGTATTGTCACAGCTACTGCTTGGAAGAATTTCGTTTTACTTCATCCGAGAGGTCAGATATATCCATATGATTGATGATATGCCGATAGCAGTCATTGCTTTGTCTATGCGTAAATTGACACCACTTCTTATCGACTCCAACAGTGTTGGCTGACCTGCTAATACTTATGCTCTCGGCACGTCCTGATGATGATGATGATGATATCATATTGTAATGAAATAAGTTTTCCATGCTTTTTTAGTTATATCTTAAGTAATAATAGTGATCACAAAATAGATTTTCAAATAATTTTCAAATTAAAAATCTTAAAATCGAAACTCTGAATCGTCATCATTATCATCAAGGTTTACCGACATCATAAATCTCTCTCTCTCTCTCTCTCTCTCTCTCTCTCTCTCTCTCTCTCTCTCTCTCTCTCTCTCTCTCATTCTTGATAAGTCATAGTTGTACGAAAAAGAATTCTCCTTAAAGATAATTAAACAATCATTATTTTTGCTTCCGGAATTTCAGTGAAAATGACCATCCAGAAAAATATTTAGACAAAATGGTGTGCGAATTCGAACATTTCTTGATTTTATTTAATTACTAAGCCAAACTGGGTTTTAATACAAGACCACAATTATGGGGCACGCAGTGAGGATGGATGTCAGAACTCGATAACTTGTTTTAAAGGATGGTAAAGAATAGTACATAATGATATACATTGTGATTGCATAATCTTTCACTACAAATAATATATTCTATATTTGGAAGAAAATTATCTTTTTATAACAAATTGTAAGGGGTACATTTATTTTGGGGCTGTATATATATATATATATATATATAAAAACTAAACGACCTATGAAACTCAAGGAACCCGATGCAGTAACAACAGGGAGTGAAGTATTCTCATTAGCATTTTATAGTTTTCCACGTCATGTTTGGATGATTTAAGAATGACAGTGTGATCGTTTACTCTCAAATATTATCATTCATCACAGATTGTTTTAAAACATTGTAACTTCATTTCTCTAATGAGCAATAGAGTTGCAATGTTCTAAAAAAAGCCAAATATTATATCTAGATATCTATTCAGATATCTTGATATAATGTGTCGTTTTAGTTGTGCTTCAGTTTAACGCACGCACACACACACACACACACACACACACACACACACACACACACACACACACACACACACACACACACACAAATATTACATAATTATTATTACATATATACAAGTATTAAGATAATAATTTTGGTAATATATATAAATACATATATATATTACTAAAATTATCATTAAAAATATATTAATCGAGGGAGACCAGAAGGCTCCTTTTCAATATCTACCACACCGAGGTGTAGGGGAGGGTGCTAGTCAATTCCCTGGATTACTCCACTTTATCCTTGATCCTTACCTTTTAATGCTGAGTATATATATATATATATATATATATATTAGGGTAGGTTGATTTTTCACTTTTCTTAAAATATCAAAGGATCTCACTTACCGAAAGTTGTGCATGGAACTATTAAGTACTGATACAAAAAATTAGATCAAACACCAACTGCGTCGAACCACAGAAAGAAACGAAAAATTAAAAATACGTAGTCAACATGCAGAGGACACTTTTGTCATTTAGTCCTTTTTTGTAGGTTTTAGTTGTGTTATTCTCTCTCTCTCTCTCTCTCTCTCTCTCTCTCTCTCTCTCTCTCTCTCTCTCTCACACACACACACACACACACACAGAGAATATTTTCACGAACAGTAATAGAACCATAATAATGTTTTAAAGGTTTTCATTGTATGTATTGTTAAGATATAAATTTGTTTTGTTTATGTCGCTTGTTTTGAATGTTCCTTTTGTCCGCGCCGTTTCATATCATTACTTCATTTACTACATTTGTCTCCATGTGCCTTTTTCCAAACATAACATACCACTAAACTAAACATATACCAAACTACAACGTAAATTTTGGAGGAACAAACATATATACCAAAATGACATGTCCCCCTACAACTACCCACTCCTGAAAGAATATAAAAATTAATTAATTAATTAATTAATTAAATAATTAAAAAATTCCAATTTTTACTGATTTAATAATTATGGTGAAATTAGATAAAATCTTTAAAAATGATTCTATATATTGAAATAATTGATTCAGTTATATATGAATAAATATTTACTTACCTAATGGCCAAAATTCTTTTTAAAGCTCCTTCTTTGACTTCAACTTCCTCAGATTTGACCATGGAATATAGAAAGCTTTCTGGCAGGAAACAAAATGTATTACCTTGTATATTTCTTAATGCGATCTGTTGGATTTCATGAGGCTGCTCCTTAATCCTCTGGATCATAATAAAAATGTGCAGTTGCTGATTGTGGAATTTATTATTATTATTTCTTCTAATTTCAAACCAACAAGTGGCATATACATTTACGATAAAATTTATTAAACTGTGGATTTTTATTGTGAGCCTTTGTCGGTATGCACCGCGAGTCTATAAACACATGAGCCTAATGGCCACAGTTAACCATATTGCCTGGTTTAAAAGACCAATTTTCCAGTAGGCATATCTAGAGTCAACCTTACCTCTAGAAATACCAACTGTATATTCATACATGAGTCTTTGGTCACAACTGAAATCATGTATTTCATCAATTTTCAAAATTGAATCCTGAGGTCTGCTAATTGTGGAAAATGATATTTGGGGTAAATCAGGGCAATCCTTCGAGCATAATTTCCCTAGGGGGCTACTAAATGCTGCTGGGCCTTTTGCACAACCATTTATATTTTTAAAAAGGGCTCTGAAAGGTTGTTCATTATAGTGCAGAGAGGAACCAATTGTGTGAAGATTTTTTTTTAATTCTTTTCTAAAATTGCAACCATTCCACCTTTACAACCTGTGTTGGCATAAGTATTGTCAACAAGGATAGCCTTGATAGTGTTCTCACTGTTGAATTCATGCAAAACATCCACCACTTGCTCTGCATGAACAGCACCTGTTACACCAATATTAGGAAGAACTCTGTGTGTCAGATATTTACTTTCATATGGTGTCTCCTTTGTAAAAGTTAAATGGCGTTCTGGTCCCTTAGTTTTTTCATAGTATTCTGTCCATTTTCCTCCACAAATTTCCTTATACAGCAATGTGTCCTTATCCATTCTTCTATCAACTGCAATACATATAAGATTTTCCATACTTTGACCATGTTTTTGTTGGGCACTTTAGTCTTTACCCTGTCAACTTTACATTTATCAATAATAATATCGTTTATATTAATACTGGGTATAATGCCCATAGCCTTCAAATCCAGGAACAAGGCGTTGGCAAGGCTGGCTCCAAGATTAGAAGATATGTCTTATCTGACTAACCAGGGAGCATATCTTGGAGATTTGATAAGGCTATAAGGCCCTTTTAGAGGACTCTTTGGCTGCAAATATTCATCTTCTGGTTCTTCACTTGGAGAAGGTGAGTAGGAGGGGAAGGAACATTACCCAGGAGATTTGATGTTGAAGCTGTTGGTGTTGAATGTAAATTTTTTCTTGAGCCCTCTCTTTCCTTTTTCCTTTTTTTATAGCACTTTTATACACCTTATCTAGCAGGTTTTTTTAATGAATAAACACTAACTTGAAAAATATAAGCAAATCAGAATAATTATATAAGTTGTATTTTTTAATATATTAGTCTATTTTAATGATAAATTCAAGAGTATTCGTGATAATTAAAATCGGAAAACAGTAAATAGGTAATTTCAACAGGTGAATACCATAAAAAATATACAATAAATAAAATGGCATATGTTAATAGTTATTCGTATATTAAATTAAATATTATTGTGATTTCATTCCATTTTAATTTTCATATTTGCATTCAATTTCTAAAGAAAAGGAATACTAAACTTAAAAATATTTATTATAAAGGTATTGTATCATTTTGTTTTTGTTAAGACTTGGGTTTTATTTAAGCGACGCGTGTTGCCGGTGACACCAATACCGTGATGAAAATCCCAATTTATTTGGTCTTTAAGTTTGATTCCTTAAATAAATACAAATTTTAAAAAAAGATATATCTTGTGGTAACTTTTGACATTATTTTGCAACTTTCTTTGAATGCCTTTTTTTTACAGTTTCAAAAACACCTACCCTAATATATATATATATATAATCATTTTATATTTTATACATATATATGTATATATATATATATATATATATATATATATATATATATATATAAAATGATAATATATATATATATATATATATATATATATATATATATATATATATAACCGGCACATAGTCGAGATGGCTATTAGAATCATGTAGTTATAATGTTTTGAAACAATTTCTGGTCCAGTCTGTAAGTGAATAATAATTTTGCGGAATAATGAAAGTTACATTTAAATAATTCAAATCCGACCGGGAAAATCATGAAATTCTAATTAGCATACTATACTCCTTACCGTTGTTACATTGGGTTCCTTGATTTTAAGAGGGCGTTTAGAATATATATATATATATATATATATATATATATATATATATATATATATATATATATTCATTCTGGTTTTGCTGTTCCGGCGTGAAACTAAAAGAAAACGAAAAGAGGATAAAGGGGATTTTAGCAGACAACAGAATGAAAGTAAAAGTTTATTGCTCGTGAGCTGAAAAAGAAGCAGAACAAAAAGTTACGATGATACCAATTGTAGTTGGTGCCTTTGGAACGGTTCCCAACGACCTGGAAAAACTGACTTGGAAAATGAAGATCAGACGAGGAATTGGAACCACAAGCGAAAATATCTACTTTTCAAAACTCATTTTCTTTTTGTCACACACACACACACACACACACACACACACACACACACACACATATATATATATATATATATATATATATATATATATATATATATATATATATATATATATATGAAATAGCACACATTTCTCTTTCCTGACGTTTTGTTTCCTTTTATTAATATTAAACTTACGTCATTGCACAATGCAAACCCGTACGTCTCCATGACTAACTAATTTACGCCATTCCGAATTGTTTTAAGATTAAGTCAGTAATCCTTTCAGGAAATGCCGATAAAAATCTTTGTTTTTCAATTCTTGTTTTTTTTATTTTTATTCATTTATTTGTTTTTTTCTAAATACATCGACGGATTTCTGTCTGAATCACTGAGACGAGGAATAATTTTATTTCATCCGGGTTTTTCACATCTTCTCTGATTGTTTTTAACTGGAGTCTGAGTGACAGGAAGTCTCTTCCGGTCTCTTTTTGGCAACCTGGTTGATTATAACAATGCTTTGGTCTGTATGGTTTTGATCCTTCCTCTGATCTCCCATTCTTCCATTCACTTTTCTAAGATTTTGGAAACTGTTCCAAGTGCACCTAGTACAACTGGTATCACCTTCATCCTCATGTTCCAAAGCAAGATCCCTGTACTTGCTTTCTTTTATTTTCACGCTGTGGTCAGATGGAACAGCAAAATCCACTCAATGACCAGTTCTTTTTTTTTTTTTTTCTTGTTAATTATCACTCGGTTTGGTCTTCTGGTTGGGATTAGGTGATCTGTTAGTATCTCAAAATCCCAGAAAAGTTTATGTGTTTTATCATTATTATTATTATTATTATTATTATTTGATGTGCTCGGATTAGTATATTCTTCCAAGCTTTCTAACTGCTCCTCGGTTATGTTTCGGTCGTTATACCCTCCGGCCTTCAATAATCGGTAAACTCCTGTAAACTCCGGCCTTTCATAATCGGTAGACTCCTGTAAACTTCGAACCTAGCTCTTTATTCCAGTGTATTCTCAAAGGATAATTTCTATCAGTTAATTCTTCCTTGTTAACTGTTTTCTGAATTTTCATTTGTACCTTTCATTGAACCAGAGTATATTCATTCAATTCTTCACCCGGGGATTGAACTTATGTCCTCTAGGCAGCTAAGTATTTACCTTACCCTTTTGCTCTAAGCTAGTTTCTACACAATATTGTTTTTTCTTTTTTTTTTCAGTGGAGACCTTCCTGTGTATGAGTAGGGAGAATCAAAAATAGCTTAGTTCTGTCGGCATTCTCTTATTGGGGCGCTTTATGCGTTAGGCAATGAACTTGATTTCTTCATTTTTTGACGAAGGAGTAGATAATACTTGAGGGATGCCCCCTGGAGTTAAACTCTTTAGGGTTTTTTTACCCAACGTGGACTAAGTAACGAGATACACTTTACAAAACGCTGATAACCACTTGGCCATTATCCCATTGGACTGTTCGGTGATGGTAACATTGAACCTTAAACTTAATATCCTTTTGTCAACTGTTTAAATTCAACCAAAAATATATTATATGGTGGAATTTTATATATACTACACGGTGGACTTTTAAAATTTTAAGCCTATTTTTTTTCTTTTCTTAATTAAACATAACTAAAATAGAAATAAAAAATTATTTCGTACGCTTAACTTTTAATGAAAAAGGATTAAGAATTTCAAATTGGTAGAAAAAGTGAAATAAATTTTAAAAATAAAAAGAAAAGAAAATTTTTTGAAGGAAAACTTACACTATCAAATCCCCACAAGTGTAGCACTGAAGATGTACAACTCCGTGACAATAAAACTATGATCAAACCGGAGAGCTCAAACCCCACAATTTATGAAACATGCGGCCTCCGTAATCATTATCTTACACTGGTTTCTTACTCAATTGTAGATTCTGAAAGAGGAGAGTTTTATACGAACAACGCAAGCGTATAGCATTGGAAACCATTGGATGGAACATGGTTTATGTGAAGCGAGGCGGATGAATCCAAAAGTGGTTCAACAGCGCGCTTCACCAGATGCTGGGCAAAAATAAAAAATAAAAAATAAAAAATAACCCGTAGGTCAACGGCCAAGATCAAATAGTTCTGGCAGAAACTGCTGCTACTCATGAGAAAAAAAAAGACAGCCATGGAAATATTACCATGACTCTAATTCAAACCATGAGTCCAACAAACCGCATCGCTCTTTACGCGGGAAAATGAGAGGTGCGTTCGGCTGAGGTTGCAGTTCTAGCCATAGTGTTGGAAAAATCAGCCACCTATCTCAAAACAAATTTTCTTAGATGCAAATGTACTGTAATACATCCGTTCTAAATAGACACTGGATGCTGTCAAGGGGACCTGCCAGAAGCGATCAATGATAGGGATGGGAGACGATAGAGAGTGTGTGTGAGAGAGAGAGAGAGAGAGAGAGAGAGAGAGAGAGAGAGAGAGTCAAGGAATAGTGCTATCAGCACGACTTGATGATGATAATGATACTGACATGGTATTTATTTCTATGCAAGGCCGACAGAGATGCTTATAAAAGCCTAACATAGGCACTAATACTTTCAGTCACCTTGTTTTCAAATATTTTTCTGGAGAAAAAAAGAACATCATCAACACCTGTGGAATGAAGTGAATACTTATAAAAAAAACTCCTTGACAAACCGAAAAACCAAGCAAACAACCATTATTCCATGCTCAAATGATATCTTGTATTAGATAATTCTTGCTAGTTATTATGTTTTCTATAATACTGTCGACCTTTATTAGACTATCTAATGTCGAAGTCAGTCTTTTTAAAAGTATTTATATGCTTTCAAATTACTCTTCATATTTTATAATAATAATAATAATAATAATAATAATAATAGAACTTGCCGTGTAGTGATTTTTGACATCCCAGCGGAGCACAGAGTGAAAATCAAAGAAAGCGAAACGAGAGATAAATACTTGAACCTTGCCAGAGAACTAAGAAAGCTGTGGAACATGAAGATGACGGTGATACCACTTGTAACCGGCGCGCTTGGAACGGTCCCCAAAAGGACTGGAAGAGTTGGAAGTCGGGGGGGGGGTCGAGGCCATCCAAACTACTGCATAGTTGAAATCGGCCAGAATGTGCAAAAGAGTCCTAGAGACCTAAGGAGACTTGCTGCTACTCAGACTCGAGTGAAAGACCACCAACTAATGTTGCTGTGAAGCATTCATAAAAAGTGTACTACAAATGGTAATAATAAGCACGACTGAGTGGCAAGACTAGGCACGAGTGGATGAGAAAAGTGATCCATTAGGAATTGTGCAAGAGATTAAAATTTCACCAATACTACCAAACTGTATACGCAAAAGCCAGTATCCGTCCTAGAGATTGAAGCACATGAAATTCTCTGGTATTTTGAGATGCAAACGGATCTACTAATCCCGGTCAGAAGACCAAACCTTGGATTAATTAATAAGAAAAAAAAACTTACCATCGAGTGGAATTTGCCATTCCTGCAAACCACAGAGTGAAAATAAAAGAAAGTGAAAAGATAGACAAATATATAAATCTTGCCTGAGAACTAAAAAAGCTGTGGAACAGGAAGTTGACGGGGATGCCAATTGTAGTTAATTGAACGGCCCCCAAAGGCTTGAACAAAAAACTGAAGGAAATGGAAATCAGAGGACGAATAGAGGCTAATCAGACCACAGCATTGTTTAGATTGGCTGTAATTCAAAGAAAATTCGCGGAAACTGAGGAGACGTGTTGTCACTCAGACTTCAGTGAAAGACCACCTGCTGACGTCGGTTTGAAAAACTCGCAAAGAGTATAATAATAATAATAATAATAATAATAATAATAATAATAATAATAATACCCAAATAGATGACTAAGGAGAAGACCACACTGATCTAGATAGACCTCCAAAAAAGGAGATATACCCAACAATTATAGACCGATAAGGTTGGTACCTATGTCAAATCCTGACTGCACAGATTAGAGAGATCTATTACTCCCTACTTAGTCGCAGACTGTTTTCCGAAGAGCAAAAAAAGGATGCCACAAAGGAAGAAGAGAAACAGGTGGTTTACAGTACATTGATCAGCACATCTTCCAGGAGAGCAAAGCGATGCGGAAAAAGGTAGCCATGGCGTTGATTGACGACAAAAAGATCGATGATATGGTCCAGCAAAACTGGATAGTAGACTATCTAAAAATGTATAGGATATCTGGCAAAGTAATCTAAGTCATCACGAAAGTCATGAAAAACTGAAAAGTGGAATTGATAACTGGAGGAAAAGCTTTAGCAAGAGTAAAAAATCAAGAGAGGTATCTTCCAGGGAGTTGCACTTTCATCATTACTATTTGCAATAACAATGATGCGATTCAATCACACACTTAAAAAATTCACTAGTGGTCACAAATTTACAAAATCGCAAGAAACGATTTATTTCCTAATGTACATGGACGACATCAAGATGTTTGCAAAAATCGAAACAGAACTGGAGACTCTGATACAAACAATAAGAATATATATGCCGGATATAGGAATGTAATTTGCATATATGAAAATGTACAAATATGAGAAACAAAGTTTTCAGAGGATAATTCTATTTATTGCTTGAATTATTTATCAACGTTAAAAGTTTCGATTTTTAAATTTAAAAACATTAAACTTTCATCAGGGCCTATGAATTTTTAAATGAAATGAAAGAATGAGAAAGTTATAAATATTCTATTTCCGTTAGAGGCGTTCTGTTTCAAATCTGTCTGATGAAATTTGTATTGGAAAATTTATTTTTGAAAAAATTTATCACATCTATCTATCTATCTATGTTCATATGTTATTATTTATGTTCATATCGACCAATTTCAAACATTCCATAATACATTTATCTCTACCAACGTCAGACTGCTCCCCCCCCTCGCTCTCTCTCTCTCTCTCTCTCTCTCTCTCTCTCTCTGACTGTTTGATATATCTATGTTTATCTATCAATGTAACTATATACAAACGATGAAGCCAAATTGTTATAAAAAGGAGTTTTGTAACTTTTTAGCGCTAATTTGATTAAATAAAAGATGAATTGAAAAGGCCGGGTTTCTGATAGTATTGTGGTTTGAAATGATACTAGATTTAACAATTTTCTGACGTTTTTTTGTTTATATTTTGGGTTTTGTGGGGTGGGGGGTTATGATGTATATAAACTAACATTTTGTAATCTTTAAAATTAAAATTGTGATTAGTTTCTTAATTATGTCTGACCAAACTATTTGGTGTGGGTGTGTGTGTGTGTGTGTGTGTGTGTGTGTGTGTGTGTATTCAAATCTCCTTATTCATAAATTCGTTTTTGAAAATTTCGAGATGTTTCACCCACATAATTTTTATTACAATCCAGACATTGTATATCGGAAACTACCGCCTTGGATTTGATGTGGGCATTGCTCTTTTGATTATTAATTCAATTCTTAATTGTCTTTGAAGATTTAGAGACCGTTTTGATTCCATGTTTGTTTAAGTTTTTTTCGATGATACATGCACACACACACACACACACACACACACACACACACACACACACACACACACACACACACACACACATATATATATATGTAAGTATGCATGCATTTGTGTGTGTGAGGGTGAGGGAAGGAGTAAACGCCCTTCCCTTCACCTCGGTGTAGTAGCTGTTGAAAAGGGAGCTTTCGGGTAGCCCTCGACTACGGTCGCCAACTTTACTTACTTATGTATGTATGCCATCACATGATATCTTCAAGGTTGAAATAGAAGCATGTTTTGAGGCAAAAGTTTTGAGTCTTTTGCAACATCTCCTTCAATTATATTAATGATGGCAAAAGACTTTCTAAAAAGTCATTTTTGCAAAATATATTTCACTGCCTGTATTTGAAGCAGTAATATCATTCCTATTTTCTCGATATTCGTATCCAAATCTCTACAAAGAGTTTGTGAAGTACAAATGTTACAAGATCGTGAATCAACCTACTGAATAAAAAATATTTGCAACGTTTCAATAACTATTCATCCATCACCATTCGAATGTTTTTGTCATTTTCACTTAACGATTTTAACATGTTCTCACCCTACATCCAGGTTCTTATAGTGACTAACCTGGACTTTGCAAAAGGCGATGAGTTGAATGAAATGCCAGTTTATCTGAATCAAATGTTGTTATTTCAATGGAAATGACCACCAGAAGAAATATTTGGACATGTGGCAGTCGTATGTTCGAACATTTCGTGTTTTTATTTATTTACGAAACCTACCTTACTTTTAATACTAGGGGACAAGCATGGGGCGCATAGTGAGGACTGATATCAATTCTTGGTAGCTTGCTTTATTGCTTGGTTATAAATAGTACCTGATAGAAATAAGAACATAAATAACATTTTCCTGTGAACTTCTAACGAAATTTTAGTCCAATCAGTGATAAATGATAATATTGTAGAGCAGACGATCGCATTGATTATTATTCTTGAATCGTCAAACATAACAGGGAAAACTATGAAATGCGAATTACTGTACTTCACTTAGTTATTTACTAACATTAGCTTAGTTTTATGACAAGTATGAGGCAATCAATAAGAACTGATATCCCTGCTAGGTAATATTGATGTGTGAAACCAGCTTACTAACCATTGGAAAATAGCCTTACAATATTATATAAACCTGGAGGTGCCTGTGGTGTAATGGTTATCGTCGTAGGATACGAACACGGCGACACGAGTTCAAATCCTGGACGAGACTGATTGCATTTCTCATAGCACTGATACCCTTGGGAAAGGTATGAATCCAATTATTCTTCCTCCAGCTATGGATAAATAGTAGGGCAGACTAAGTTCTTCAGCCTTGGTGAGGCAACTAGTCTAGGAGAAGGGAAACTCTGAATTCAAATCTGTTAAACTCCGCTTAAAAATTGACCTTGTGTCATATCCTGCCCGAGTGGAGGGGTTGGTAAATATGGCCTAACAATATTATATAAACCACCTCGCAAAATAGCCTAACATAAAAAAGTAAAGTTTTGAATATATTTATAAAATTGTCAAATTTTGAGCAAAGACGAAAAAAAAAAAATAGCTGGGAGATAGCCCAGTCGGCTGGGGTTGGGAGGGCTGCAGTATACACCGACTGTTTCTCTGTAGAGGGGTGAGACACCCCCAACAAGTGTCCTCGATTATGACACTAAACAATCTGATATTGAGGCGTCAGTAATGTCGGAGCTTTGGGAAATGTAGAGTACCATCGCTCCCAGGTTTACTAGAGTGGTAGCACCAGAAAGGGTCCTATCTATGGGTCAAATAGAGCTGTTTGATATTTAAACTCTGAGCAAACAAATGACTTATACTGAATTGAATTGTTAGAAATAGAAATGTTTGATGGTTTAGCTATGTGTGAACAAAATACTGATGTTTAACTGAATTGTTAATGATACGTAGCAATACTTGGAACCATTTAACTTGGTCGACTTATGCTAAAAGGAATCGTTAGAAATAGAGCTGTTTGATCATTTAACTGTGTATCTACAAAATGTGTTTACAAATCAGATATCTAATATATAAGTAAAAACAGAATTTGGCATCAAATAACCAACAGTGGTTGATATGCCATAAAAGCAATCCAAACCAATTAATAGGAAGATAAGTTTCTAATGCTTCGCAAAAAGCTTTGTATACGTACATGCGAGAGAGATCGAAAAATTCACATCCAATTGACAAATAATCATTTTTCATAACAGAATTTCTCATTATTCTGATGCAAGATCAGGTTGTATAAATGATAATCTATATATATATATATATATATATATATATATATATATATATATATATATATATATATATATATATAATCATTATAAAATCATATATATATATATATAATAATTACAAAGGTATGTTGATGGCATACTTCTATCTATCTCTATCTATCTTGACTGTCACTCTCTATCGTCCACCATTCTTGGTGGCATCCAGTGTTCGTACAGTGTAAATGAATGTAAATCCTTAGTAATCATCCAATACTGTTGTGTCTATGTGCAAGATTCCTTGAGAGAATGTTTCACCCAAGTGTGTCCTTACTTTCCAACTTACTCAGCATATCTTGATCGTCTTACTTGAACGGTTTGTGCAAAGGAATGGAAGTGTCTGTACTGCAGCTGATTTGTTCAAAATAGCACGCAGCATTCTTGTCTAGTTCCTATCTCGTTTTTTTTTCTCCATACGTTTCATTAGAGTCTTGTTGGTGCATCCATACTGTAGCATTGGCATCATCACATCTTGGAAGAAATTCTTGGGAGAATTCCCGTTTTATTTTATCAGAGATCGGATAATAATATGTTCGTTAACCTGTCAATAGCAGTCCATACTTTATCTATGCATATATTGACATCGCTTTCAGTAAATGAGATATTGCTACTGAGACATGTGATCTAGTCTACTAATTTATATGGGAAAAAAGAATTGCTTTCACTTTTACAGTAAATATCAGTAGATATAGAATTGAATTTCTACATTATAATAAACTTCTGGCAGAACGATATTTTCGACAAACAGATCATCACTTTAACAGAAACGCTACATTCGTGAAGATGAAAAAAGATTACCCAACAGCAAACCCATGGAAATAAATGAATGTTGGGTCTTCAAACCTTTTTTCCCAAATAGACTCAACAACAAATTAAATCATTCAAAAACATTGCATTTTATTTAAATATTTACAAAAATGTTTTTAAAAATTCATTATTAAAAAATTCCTTACTTTTTTGACTGAACCTTCTGCTTAACGATAACTTCGAGAAAAGAAAAAAAAATGGAAACTATCTTTTAACAAGAACGAGGTCAAATGTTTACATCGTTAAGTTTCTAAGTTTTTATTCGAACGTGAAGTCAATCATGTGACATTCATGCGCATTTCGATCTTAAAATGTGAACAGTCATGAAATAAACATCTTTTGATGATGGGACAACGTCTTCGCCTAATCCGTTCGGAATTAAAGTGACTATTCGAAAAAGAAAGGAAGAATCAGTGGCAAAACGACCAGTAATCTTCTGAAAAACTTCAGGAAAACTTCGAAGTTTTCCTGGAGGTTCTTTCGATGAAACTTACGTTGTAAACGCCATCTGTTTTATTTGGTTATATATATATATATATATATATATATATATATATATATATATATATATATATATATATATGTGTGTGTGTGTGTGTGTGTGTGTGTGTGTGTGTGTGTGTGTGTGTGTATAGAAATATATACATATATATATATATATATATATACATATAAATATACATGTGTGTGTGTGTGTATGTATGTGTGCGTGCATAAAAATATTCTGCCAAAGTTTGTCTCCGTTTTTTAATTTACAGTACCCACACACACACACACACACACACACACACATATATATATATATATATATATATATATATATATATGTTTGTGTATGTGTATATATGTGTGCGCGCGCTGAAGTCTAAATATTGAACAAGGAGAGCACTATTTTTCAGAACCTAAAGCACTTCTTTTAACCGAAAAAAATCAGAGGTTTATTTGAAGTCAAAAAGTGAACAAAGTCAACGTCTCTTTTCTAAATCTCTAAAGCAGTCTTGTTTTTACCACTACTACTACTACTACTACTACTACTACTACTATTATTATTATTAAAAAGATGAGTGTGAATCCAAATTTAAAAGGCTGAATAAACGGTCATCACTTTTCTGTAATCCCTAGGCACAACTGTTTGTTTCTTATTTTTGTTTTTGCTTTGTTTTGTTTATTTTTCTGGAAAAAAAAACGTGTCAAGTCAAACTACTTTTTCTCCTGATAACGTTAAACCAGTACTGCCTGTTGCGTAGACAGAATATCGGCGTCTAGACTCTCAGAACTCTCTGACTGGTTGCTTTTGTCTGAAAGGGAGAAGGATTTGTGGGCACTCAGCAGGACAAAGAATTAAAGCTGGCAATTTATGTCCTGAAGAGGTGTGAACCTCTTCAAAAAATGACAACATCGTGAACACCTTGTTTATTAGCTTCTTTCATTATGACCTTATCGAAAATTTAAACCACAGTTCAGCTTTTTTATTGAATGCATAGCATTTTCTTAAAATTTTAATCTTATATATTTTATATAGAATTTTACTTGAGTAGTAAGGTATTCAGATAAGGCGCACGAAGCGTAAGGGTTATCTTCATAAGAAGTGAAGTCAGCAACCCAAGTTCAAATCCGGTTTGCGCTTATAACCTTGGGAAAATGATTAATCCAAGTATTCTCCCTCCAGCTATGGGTAAATAGTAAGACAGTCAGTGTTCTTTAACCTTAGCATAGCAACCGGCCGAAGAGAAGAAAAATTCTGAACTCAAACAAGTTGTAGACCTGGGGAGGGATGAGCTCCACCAGGAGCTCCCCCCAAGACAAATAGATTTCGGAACCGGTGGAGACCTAAATCTATAGAATTTCAAGTTTTTTTTTTATTTTTCCAAAGTATAATAAGTTATTGTTGGACATTCTATAAGAAGCGGTGACGAATGAGAAAGAAAGAGTGAGCAAGCAAAAAAATTGAGACGGAAAAAGAATGAGTCTTTTTTTTTATTATTTATTTATTTAGGCATTTTTTGGCTCAACAAACTTTCTATTTAATAAATTTAAATTTGATCATTACAGTTTTTCTTGAGGGAGGTTTAAAATCATTTCTGGACCAATCGAAAATATAGCAACAAAAAGTTACTGGCGAGAGTCTCCATAGCGTAGTGGCTGACGTGCGAAACTGTAACATTGAGTATAATAGTTCGAACTCCAATCCTTCTATTACGTTCACTTTCCGACTAATACCCCTGGGAAAGGTATAAACCCCTTATCCCTCGAGCTATTGGTTGAATAGTACCACTGCTTTCCTTATACAAGAATGCCTTTGGCATTAAATAATCACGAAGGTTGATATGTCATACACGAATAACAGATGGTTGGTCGGTTGGTGCTTAATGGCATCTCAACCCTTGTGGGTTGTTTAATGTCAAAACCGGTTTATATATATATATATATATATATATATATATATGTGTGTGTGTGTGTGTGTGTGTGTGTGTGGTGCATTTAATTAGTTTACAGACTTTTTTGTAGAGGCATTTGAAATCCTCGTAGACTCTTGAAAATTCACTATGTTATTGCTATACATCTTATGAGATGACTGACAAATTTTCATGATTTCACCTTCAAATCAACAGCTACAGTAGGAATTGGAATACACCCTACAAAAGCCTGATTGTCATAGCTGGTGAATTTCAAAAATGCAATCGGGACGTGAGGACACTTTACAAGAACGATATGCAATAAAAATCTGTTTTAAACTTGGAAAGATGCCACAGAAACCCATGGAATGCTTCAGATTGCTTTTGGAACATCTTGCACGAATCGAGCATCAGTTTTTGAGTAGCATAAGAGATTCAAGGAAGCCAGGGAGTCTGTGAGGGATGATGAGAGGTGTGGGAGGAGTAAGGAAGTCAATACACCAGAGTTGATTAACCAAAGGGTTAGGGTTAGGGTTACTATGTTGAGGTTTTAAGGGAGTTCAGGAAGAGATTCCGTCGGAAGAGGCCAGCACTCTTCAAATCGGATCAGTGGCATTTCCACCAGGACAATGCACCAGTCCACAACTCCATCCTTGTCACAGACTATTTGACCAAGATGGGCATCAAGACAGTTCCTCACAGTCCCTATAGTCCAGACCTTGCTCCCTGTGACTTTTGGTTATTCCCTAAGCTCAGAGGCTGTCGTTATGAGACAATTGAGGAGATGAAAGAGGCTGTGACGAAGGTCATTGACAGGCTCACACAAAAGGACTTCCATGGAGTCTTCCAGAAGTTGTTGGAAGGGTACAACAAGTGCATTGCAGCCGGAGTAGATTACTTCGAAGGGGACGAGAGTTTCATGTGTGCACTATCAATAAAAGTGCCCATACGAAAAAGTCTGGAAACTTATTTAATGATCCACGTCTATATATATATATATATATGATTTGTAAGCAAATAGTTTTTTGTTAAGTTTATTTTAAAACGAGTTGTTAGAGATCATTTGTTTGCTCACTGATGGCTTCAAGTATTCGTATCTGACACAAGTCGGTTGGTTTTTTGGTTGATTATCGGTTTTTATGGCAAACCAACTCGAGGTTATTTAAAACCAAATCCTATATATGTATATATATATATATATATATATACGTGATTTGAAAACGAATCGTTTGTTCGTAACATTTTAAACAAGCCAGAATTCATTTGTTTGCACATATTAAAAGGATTTTAAATATTGCTCTCAGGTACAAATAGGTTTATTTTCACACAATGTTAGATAGCAACACTTTAAACCATTTGACAAATAGTATTATTTGTGCATAACTAAATGGTTTCAAGCATTGCTATTTAACACTAATAGTTCTATGCACCTATTTAACCGTATACAAATGAATGAGTAAACTTTAATATTGCTATGTAACTCTGACAATTAAATTTAACATCGATCATTCGTTTGCACTCGTTTATATGGTTAAACAGTTTTATTTGACCCATAGATATGACCCTAACAGGCACTAACACTCCAGATCAGAGAAGACCTGGGAGTAATGGCAATAAAGAGGTATTCTACATTCCCAAAAGCTCCAGGACTATATCCTCACCATCAGATACAGTTTAGTGTCATACTCTGAATAATCGTTCGTGGGGTTCTTGCACATCTGCAGAGGGGCAGTCGGCGTATTCTACAACCTCAACCGACAGATAAGAAAAGATTACGTTTATAGCAGTAACTATCAGTAATCCGTTTACCGTGCTATTTAGTGTTAATGTCAAAGTCATGCGAGTACTGAGTACAAACATTCACAGAAGCCCTTTGTAATGGAGGATTCTTCGACGGAGATACTCTATCAGAGGAATACTTATCAATGTTATAGCAACTATAACTGCTTCAAAACCACTAATGTTACATCTGGTGTAACATTTAAATTATGTCCTAAGTGGAAAAATACAACAGTTTAATCAGTATGATTGACGACCTTTGGACTCGAGTTCAGTTTGAGACCACGGCTCTCATTGGATGGTTTCGAATGACCAAAACAGTTTAAGAGTTAGAATAAGTTTGTTAGTAAGAAACCCTCAACACAATCGGTTGAACGCTCTATCATCCTCATTTTTCCTCGTTTAGACTGAGCGGACAATTAAGGAAAAAGTCTTCAATAAATAAAAAGTAGAATCTGTACATGAAATTCTGGTTGCGTCTTCATTCCTCATCAACGAACAGAACCAAAAAATGGCAACACGAAAAAGACATCAAAGCAAATGAGGTGACAAGACGACTGACCGGAAGAGATATGAGTGAAGTGAAGAAAGAACTCAAGTGAAGGGAGGAGATGGGAGCTGACTAATCGGAGAGCAAAACCCACATATACCTAAATAGGCCGACCAAAGGGCTATACAACATTGAAAGCGTGAGAGGCTACATCTGGCTGAAGTGAATAAAATGCGGGCTGGCCAAGATTTCACACACGCATTATTCAAGAATTTACTCAACCGACAAATAATAACTTATTGATAATGATTATAATAATTAATTGATAATAACTAATTAGTATTAACTGATTAATGCGTAAAAAAATCATGATTAATTAAAATAATTTACTGTAATTGAGCTACTGATGAGAGAATACGCTGACTGTATCCCTGCAGGTGTTCTGTATCTGATGTTGAGTCTCTATTTCAGAAGATTTCAGGAATGTGGGGCACCCCCTCATTGCGATTACTCTTAGGTTCACTCTTATTTGAACAGGTAGAACCTCTTAGAGTTCTATCTATGGGTCAAATAGATCTGTTTAAAAATTATTCCTATTCGATTTGACTGTGTGCAAAAAAAAATCAACGATAGAAAATATAAAGCGATTCCCTAACTTCTACGCATAAAATAACCCAAGACTGATTGACATGTCATTAAAATCAATCCTCCAACCAAACAAGCATACAAATAAAATATTGAACATAATAGTAGTCAATAGTATTGAGGGAATATAGGGAAATGTTCCGAGTGATGGATGAATTTGCTGCCATTTGGCATAAGTAGAGTAATCAGTTAATTTTTCATTCCTTAATATCAGCATTCGATTGATATTACAGCTAATGACCCCGTCTAACACAGATGCATTTATCAGCCTCTTGGATAGTCCCAAGGGCCGATGTCGATTACTTTGGCGATCTATGTGCTCGACTTAACTTAAAAATATCTTCAGTTTCCAAGTGACTGCAGACCCCTAACGTAAACAAAAAATCTTTGTATGAATTTGTCAATATCGTTCTTCAGAAAATGAAAGGTACCAACTTCTTTAGCCCACTATTTTCATTTTTTTTTTAGAACTAGTTGATTAGGATGACTGAATTTTTTACGACAAGGATTTTGCAGTACAGCACGCTAGCTACTACAATACGAGGACTCTTTCTGGTTATTTTAGCGCTTGATGGATAAATCATATTAATAAAAGATGAATAAAATAATAAAAGTTCTGGAAAATGGTGATGCG